>CAKNXH010060553.1:0-24211 GCA_932178445.1 Andricus quercusramuli | reverse complement strand
CCCTCACGAATCAACTAAAGTAATCCCAACTTTATTTAATTTTTAATTGAATAACTTTTCTGATCAGTCTCAACCCACAGACTGACCTCATCATGATGTAAAACAATAACATTATCCCAATCAATCAAATGTCCAGTTTCAACCTGATGTTTTGCTATGACTTTATGGTTTTTAAGATTTTGTCTAAAATTATCATGATGTTCTTTTATTCTTGTAGCAAGTAATCTACTAGTTTGACCCACATAACATTTTTCACAATTCAAACATTGAATTTTATATATTACATCAGTAAGTTGCAAATTGTCTAATAAATCTTTTCCTAATTTTATGAATTTATCAAGTTTAGAGTCAATTCTAAAATTTGTTGTAATATTAAAATCATTTAAAATTCTTTTAATTTCAAAAGATAACTTACCATGATAAGAAATTGATACTATAGGCTTAAAATTTGAATTTCTAACTATTTTTATATTATTTTGGTCGGACAAAGAATCTGTAATTGTTCTAATTTTATTATTAATATGTGTTTGAACAAATTCTGTTTGGTAATTATTTAAATATAAAGTTTTTAAAATAAATTTTATATTAGAACTGTGAAATGATTTATCTGATAATTTTAAAGTTGTATCAATAAGATTTTTTACTATCGAAATTTTATGTTGTATTGGATGGTTTGAAAGAAAATTTAAATATCTACCAGAATAAGTATTTTTACGAAACTAATCAGTGATGATATTACCTGTATCAGTTTTTATAACTTTAATATTTAAAAACGAAATAGAAATTATTACTTTCAATTTCATGTGTAGATTTAAGCCTTGGATGATAAGAATTCAATTGATTTAAAACGTAAATTAGTTTATCTTTAGGTAATATAATGAACGTATCATCAACATATCTAAAATATGTGTGTAAAGAAAAATTTAAATTTTTTATTACATTTGATTCTAAATCTTGCATAACTAAATCAGCTAATGTTGGAGAGATAGGAGAACCCATAGGTGTTCCAAATATTTGTCTGTAAAAATTGTTATTAAATTTAAATACTGTTTGTTCCATTAAAAATTTTATTCCTTCAAATTTTTCAATCGGTAATTCTGTATAGTTTTTTATGTGAATCCACCTACTTAAAATACTATTGATAACTAAATCAATTGGTACATTTGTGAATAATGAAGAAACATCTAATGAAACCATGATATGATCAGATGGAATTGTTTTGTTAATTATTTTATTTTTAAATTCAAAAGAATTTTTCACTTGATATTTTGGTACCATTATTGTTTTTTTAAGAATATTATTAAAAATATTAGCCATTTTATAAGCAGGTGAGTTTATCAATGAAACTACAGGTCGAAGTGGACAATTACCTTTATGAACTTCAGGTAATCCGTAAATTCTAGGAATGTAGGTATCATGAACTAAAATATCTTTTCTTAATAATTCTTTACCTAAATATGCATTAATTCTCTAAGAATTTAACAATTTAAATGTTTTATTACATTCTCATCATAATGAGAAGATATTGATTTTATGTGAAAAATGACTTTCGCGGATTTCATTAAATCTCGACGTTTTGAGACCTCCTGAGTCAGAAAAAATAGTTTTTACGTCGGTGTCTGTCTGTCGTTGTCTTCGTTGTCGTTGTCGTCTGTATATCGGATAACTTTCGAAAGACTAATCGGATTGGATCTTGCTTTGGCACACAGTTTGTGGGACCAAAAAGAGAGATCGAGTTCGTTAACCAGCTATTTTCGATGAAAACTCAAAAAGTTAAAACATTTTCAAAAATTTTCAGACCATTTTTTTCAAAATTTAGAAATTCCACGGACGGCTATCCATATTACTCAGAAATTCAAACAATTTATCTACGACTTTTTTCGATAAAATGAAAATTCTCAGAGTTATAGCATTTTCAAAATCCCCCCAAAAAAACGAAAAATTACATTTTGAGCGAAACAAAGCACAATATGAAAAAAAGTTAAGAGACGAAAAACGTTACATTTTGAAAGCCCTACAAGAATGTCATGACAACTTTTCAAATTTCCTTGAAAAAATCGAAAATTCAAATTTTGATCGCACAAAAAATAATGAATTATTACATTTTCATCATAATGAGAAGGAATTGATTTTATGTGAAAAATGAATTTCGCGGATTCCATTAAATGTCGACGGTTTGAGGACCTCTGAATGAGAAAAAGTAGTTTTTACGTCGGTGTCTGTCTGTTGTCGTTGTCGTCACGTCGTCCTCTGTATACCGGATAACTTTTGAAAGACTGATCGGATTGGATTGTGCTTTCGCACACACTTTCAGGGTCCAAAAAGAAAGATCGAGTTCGTTAACCAGCTATTTGCAGCCAAACAACGCACGATACGAAAAAATGTCAAGGAGAGAAAAATGTTTCTTTTGGCACGTTCTACAAGAGTATGATAACGACTTTCTGAATTTTCTTGCAAAATCGAAAATTCACATTTTCATTGCACAAAAAATAATGAAAAATCAAAAAATTTAATTTTACGATCAAACTATGCAAGATACGACAAATATAAACAAGGAAAAAAAAGAGTTTTTGGTTCCTTTCCTAGAGGTAGGCCGGGAACTGGCAGATCGGAAAATAGGAACATTCTATCTAATTCAACGCTGCTGAAGGTTGGTGACCATCTCAGCATAAACATCAAACAATTGCGACTGAATACCAGTTCGAAACGCTCAGATGCTTTATTATCAGAATTAAATTCAACATATGTGCTGCTAACTAAAAAAAATATGTTATTTTTCATTTAATATATTTTTTGGAAAGTTTAAAAATATATCCGATTGAGTTTCTATTTAGTATTTAACTTTTATCAAATTTGAATTACAGTTTCTCGATAAATGAATGTTGAATATTTCAAAATGTACCTGCAATGAAATTTTCATATTCTCTCCTGGATGTAAAAATGATTCGACGCATTATTATTAGACGCCAGAATTTGCGGTTAGTTATGAATGAATATGAAACTATAATATCCCTGGTGAAAGTATCGGATAGGAATTCATTACGAATTATTCCGGAATCTGTATCTGAACCAATCGATCCCAGTTCAATCCAAATCGGTAAAAAATTAATCCGACTTGATCTGGTTAAATCCGAACTTCCGAACCAAACCAAATTTTTGATCCAAATGAATTCGAATCACTCCGAACTCGGATTAGCCTGATCCGATTTTGAATTCGAATGAATCCAAGTTCGGATTGAATTGGATTCATTCGGATTGAAAATCGATTTAGGTCAATCCGAGTTCGGATTCATTCGGATAGAAAAGTTGGTTTGGATTGGAAGTTCGGATTGAATCCGATTAATTTTCAGCCGATTTCGATCGAACGAAATGTAGAACTTTTTTTGGATTTTTTTTTTTTTAATACCATTAAGCCATTTCCCTTTCGGGGTAGGCGTGACACTACGCGATTCGGGTAGTGTTTCGAGGTGGATTATTTATTACTAGTACTACTAGTGTGGGCTCACCACACTCACGACGGGCCAACTGCACGCAGTATTCCTGAACGGTCACCCATTCAAGTACTAACCGCGCCCAACACTGCTTAACTCCAGTGATCTTCGGATTGGTTAGGAATTAATTCCTATTTGAAACTTTCGCCAGGAATATCATCACGAAAATTGTATGTCCCAAACCAATCATTTATTTGGGCATTCTAACAAGCATAATGAAGATCGATGCATGCTTCATAAAAGGCTAAACTGGTAGAACTACCATTAGCGAGTGTTTTTCTGTTTTTGAAGTAGCAGTGTTTCCACTAGTTTGTACAGCGCTTCCCTCGTGAAAAGAAAGACCAACTTTAGATCACATTTAGACCAGTTTCAAACCACGTTTGGTCTTTTTCTGGTCTTTTACCTTTCAGCCTATACCTGCATCAATTTTAGGGCATTGAAATAGACACCACTCTCTCTCTGTTGAATAAGGATAGCTGTCTGTATCAACAGACTAGCTATACCTAAAAGTCCCAAAGAACCTGGGATGATTTATTATTATTTACGAGATCTAGAAGGCTTCAACCAGTTGCCGTTATATTTATGGAACTCTGTCCCTCTCTCCATCTCGCCATCTCTTTCTGTTATTATGGTTATGGTCCGGACTACTGACTCGTGATGAGCCTAATAATGATGGGATATTGGGGGTTCAAACTGCCGGGACAAGAAAATACCTGCCTATACTGTGATCTAAAGTTTGTCTTTTTTGTCACGAGGGTTCCTCCTCTATTTCAGACAGCTCCTACCCCAAACGCAATAACGCTGCTACTCTAAACATTCGTACTGCGGTGGCCTTACAAGACTGCGCGCGCCGAGAAAGCCGCGATCTTGAAGAACGGTACCCGCTCTCGCCTATACTTTTGGGACAGCAGCGATCCGAAAAGAGTAGCAAGGATCTCCTTTATGCGTGGCACGGCTGCGCACCCGTCTTTAGTACAGCTGGTAGCTCGTACTTTTTTCAGTGTAGGAGATGTGAACGGATGGGTCGGTGTCCAGCGTCAGGGTACAGATACAGAAAGGGTGCTAAGTAAGTATAGGGATCCAAGAAGAAAAAATTGTAACAGGGGAAAATTAGTTAGATTATTCTTAGAAAAGGGCATATTTATTACAAATGCTTGGTTTATACATAAAATGATCCGCATGTACACCTAGCGAAAAGAAAGTAGCCACAGTATAATTGACTTCGTTATTGCGGATGAAAGGCTAAGAGAACTAGTAAAAGATGCAAGAGTCATGATGGACTCTGAATGCAATACTGGCCTGAATACAATACGGAAATATACGCTGAAGTAAAGGAATTTCCTTCCTCATTTTGAATGAAATACAAATTTAGTCATTTTTATCTAAGGACATAGAACGTAACATATGGTCGTTCTTTTTCTGGGTTATCATTTAATTTTTCATAAGTCTTAGTGTCATTCAATAATTTTAGCATTTTTTTATTATAAGATTCCTTTTTTAATATTACTGTAAAGTTACTTTTATCTGCATGAGTAATTAGTGATTGTTTATTAGCTTTATTAAATGTTTGTGCTTTCTTAATGTTTTGTGCTAAAATTCTATCAACATTTGTAATTTTATTATTCTGCAAAAATTATTTGCTGTATTAATTATTCTGTGTCTTAATAAATCACGATCTTTAACATTTTCAATTAATCCAATATTTGACTCTATATCTTTAACCATATTCAAAATTATATTACTTTTGTTTCTTGAAAAGGAGGAACTAAATTTATTCCCCAACCTTAAAATGTCATTAACATTGTCTGGAATATCAACATTACTAAAATTTGTTATCCAAGGATCTTTAGTATCACAGTTATTTGTATCTTTATGCTTATTTATATTGATAGGTACTTGAACCTTACTTTTAATTTTTAAATTATTATTAATTATTATTACCAGAAAAAACCGATTTTTAAAATATTATGGAGTGAAAAAAATGCGATAAATATTTTTAGAAATCCTTCGGTCAGTTTCAAAATATTAGTGAGGAAAATAAGCTTTCCAAATTTCATCAATTTATCTGCAACCGTTTTCTAGTTATCGTGTTCAAAAAAAAGTGTGACACCCACACATCCACACATCCGGACAATTGCTTAGAACATTGTATTAGACATTTTTAAATTAGGGAGGGTTTAATTGAATGAATTAAAAAAATTTCGAAAATGTTACCATTACAAAGCTTCCTCTATGAGGAATAGAAATGAGAATAAATAGTTGAAACAATTATGTTTGTTAACTTAAATTAATTATTACTTCACTCAAATTGAATATTTGACAAAAAGTGGAAAATTTAAAAAAAAATGCAACAAACAATTGTTTCTCTGAAACTTAATTGATTATTCCCACGCCCTAAGTGAAATACGTGTGAAACTTCATGAAAACTTGATATCAGACTGAGGGTTGATCTTCCGAACCTGGCCTCATCCATCCCTTTCAAGAGGAGTGCTTTAGAAAAGGAGGAGTTCCTCCGGCAACCCTTTCTAAGTCCTTCCATTAAAGTACTCTTACTCTAAAAGCAGACAGAAGTCAACTTCTCAATCTGGTTTACAAAAGTAGATTCTCTGATAGAAATACCTTGTTCGTCTCTCCTTAGTTTCTTAACGCTCTTTATATGCGAATTCAAATATCTTAAGATGCGAATAAAGTTATAAAAGAATATTATTCAGATTGTGAAAATCTTATATGCAGCGACCGGTTAATATCTTTGTGAGGTTACTTACAAGAAGAACGGAGTTTATTCCCAACTCTGGTTACTGAAGTGCCACTTAACAAAATATCTAAAGGACCTTGACATCGCCACACGTAAGATCATGCATATGCATAATCATATCCGAATTGTCCTAAGTACAGCTTACATCGTTGCAAATGGCAGAGATCCTCTCCTGAAAGTGGTCAGGAAACACGAGTTGATTGGCAAAGAAGCGTTCCTTTATAAAACCGCTGAGCAGGCAACCGAGACCCTTGGCCTGTATTTTAACATCAGAAGTGCGGAAAGTGCATTACTCTATCAAGATGATTCACTTCTAAAAGCCGAAGTAAAGAAAGCAGAGGAGACCGTGAGCTGTGTGGTTACAGTCTGCGATGAATTCAATACTTTGATGAGGCAAAAATTTTGTGCAACCTGAGGACACGCAGCGACCCAAGGACGACCGCCTTCTGCATTTTCCCGCAAGCATCTTAGCATTTTGTTAACACGCAGGGATGCTTTTCAGTCTACTAACCAGTGAAAGCTTGGCACCTTCAAGAGCGCCGGCGATCAGTACGACTAGCCTAACAGAATATTCCGGGTATAACCGTCGCAACTCCCTTATAAGGTATTTATACCTCTCTTTCTTTTCATTCTTCTTGGCTATGATGTTTTTGTCAGCTGTCGATAACGAACATGGTTCCCTTCTCGAAGTCAAGGAGAACTATATCAGGCCTCAAGTGCGCAACGGAAACTGTTGTCGAGAATACGAAGTTCCAGTATGTACGGCACTTCTCATTGTCGACAATTGACTCTTATTTCTCTAGGAGCGTTTAGCGGAGCGGTATTTGGGCTAATTCCGTGAGAGTGACAGAGATGGTAATAAAGCACTCTTAGTGCCGCATTGTGTCTTTGGATGTAGGTCGTTCCCGCAAGAGTTGCACAACTAGATAGTCTTTGTCCTAGATGCTCGGGAGTGTGCATGACACGCTCTGCAGCTATCATTGAGAATATCTTGGCTCAAAATGTGGCGACGGTATGCTAGAGTGGAAATGACACCGTCTTGAAATGCCAAAGATGTATGTATTCAAGATGGATAAGATTTGATGCATTTTGTTCACCCCTGGTATTTAAGTCAAGGCCGAGTGTCTCAGCAGCCTCCTCCGCTGCTTTGTACAGAAACGCCCTTTTGACAGCTTCTTTATGTTTCCTGACCATTTTAAGAAGAGGGTCTTGTCCATTTGCAACTATATGTGCTGTACCCAGAATAATCCTGTTGTGAAGACATTCCAGATTCAGTATTCCGCGACCACCTAGGCGGCGTGAGATGTAAAGTCGCGGAACAGAAGACTTAAGGTGCATGCTTTTGTTCATGTGCAAAAGCTTTCGCGTCCCGATATCAAGGGATCTGAGCCCGTCCTTCGTCCATGGAACCACTCCAAATGAATAGAGTACTACCGGGACGGCAAGCATGTTCGTTGCAGAAACTTTGTTCTTAGCCGACAGTTTGGAAGACCAAATCTGCCGGATGAGACGTTTGTATCTGCTTCGGAGAGTATCCTTTATAGATGTCACGTCCTGAATGTGGCTCTGTGGCACGCCTAGGTATGTAGAGGCCTCTCCAGCGCTAAGATATCGCATAGCGCTTCTGTCGATGAGCTCAGGGTCTTCGGGGATGCCAATAAGTTTTCCTTTCTTCAAATTAACCTTGGTGCATTTCTCCAAACCGAACTCCATTCCAATCTCTTGAGTGTACCCTTTGACAATTTCTAGAGCTTGATGTAGTTTCTCTTGATTTCTAGCATAGATCTTCAGATCGTCCATTTAAAAAACATGAGTGACCTTATGCTTTCGATCTCCAGGTTTGCCACAGAGGTACCCTCGGAATAGCGAAGTACCAGAGACAGTGGCAATAATGTGAGGCAAAAGAGAATAGTGCTCACGGTGTCGTCCTGAAACACACCTGTCTGAAAGGTGACACTGTTAGTGATCACACGATGTTTTCCAGATGAGATAGGAAATCTGGTTTTCCAAAGCGGCATTAATCTCTCTATGCACCTCACGATGTGTGGATAAACCTTGAAGCCTTCCAACAGACAGATTATAAGTCTATGGGAGGTTGAATCGAAAGCTTTCCGGTAATCAATACAGGCCATCGATAGGGATCGCTGATAGGATGCTGCGTCTTTACAAACACATCTATCGATGAGCAGATTCTGCCGACATCCTGCTACGCCTTTCTTTGAGCCGCGTTGTTCATACATCTCTCGCCACACAGGTCCAATTGTCCGAAGAATTCTATCATATAGGATAGCTGTAAAGATCTTATACAGTGTGTTCAGACAAGTTATTGGCCTGTAATTTTTAGGGTCAGATAAGTTGCCCGTCTTTGGTAGGAGCACTGTGTGCCCTTCCACCAACCACTCTGGAAGAGGCTCTTCCAACTTTAGATATAAGGTGAAAATTCGGGCCAGATGCTGGTGGGTTGAAGGAAACTTGTTCCACCAGAAGGTCTTGATACCATCTGGATCGGGAGCGGAATAGTTCTTCATGCCTCTTGATACGTTTTTCACCTCCTCGGTAGTGATAGGTGGGCATTCCTCCTTAGCTGATATGAGGGCATTGCACAGCTCCTTGAAGCTATTTATGTTCTTTGAGTCTTCTTGAAGTGGATGTTGGACCTCGTAGATTTCTCTCCATAATGTTTCGACCTCCTCTGGTTTGGGCTCTAGACTTCTCGTAACGTTAGATAGTACTCGTATCCTGTCAACAATATGCTGCTGTTATGTAGTCAATCACACACTGAATGCGGGATGCCTACTGTCTCGCCCATCCTATCTTTGTGCTGAGTTGATGTATTCGTCTACCCATTGTCGGGAGCCCTGCTCGTTCGATTGTTTTGAACCCCACTTACTACAACTATGTTTGGTCTTGTCATTATTGTTCCCACGAGCACCTAGGGAAAGGATTCGTCCATCCTTATAGAGCCCCGCGTGCAAGGATGAGGCTGATACTCTGAGAGGTCGCCCGGTATCTCAGGTCACCGTCTGAGACATCTCACCCACGTGTCATTCAGCTTTCGGCACGGTTCTAACGCCTTCGCTTAGGGGTTATTCCTTCGGCACCATCCCTGTACAATTGTCCGCGACTGCTTATTCATTATTGTAACCATATTCAGCAGAAACCCTTGGTACAGGGACCCTCTATCCGCAACCCGAGGACGCGATTGGTAGCTTTGTAATAGGCCCTTCGGTTTGATTCCCAAGGAACCAAAACCGAACCGGTATATATATATATATATATATATGTACATAGCTTTCAATAATTGTATCACAGAAGTAAATATAACACTTTTCTAAAATTTCCATGTACATTACCTCCATATAAAATGAATTCTCATTAAAAAAAACTACAAAGTATTAGACTCGTGTACTACCGCTCGATTAAAAAAACTTTTCATTTGGGCCACCAGTCTTCAAAAACATTTAGGTTTTCAAAAAAATCCTTCTTTACATTTTTTTTCGAAAGTTTTGATTAAAAAAAAAGGAATTTTAAACAAAATATGTTTACTGCACTGATAACATTTTTTATGGTTTCGAACATTACGCGAGAAAATCGATAGTTTTTGAGAAAAAGAGATGCATTGAGAAACGCAACTAGGTGAAGCCCACTATTTTCAAAACCCTTTTTTTTAGTAAAGCCCGTTTTGTTTTTTCTCTCTCTCTCTCTCTCTCTCTCTCTCTTACTCAGAAGTAATGAGATTGAGCTTGTTTTCTGTCATGTGTGATGTTTTTAAAAAATATGCAAAAAGTTAGCCCGTGCAAACAAAATGCAGTTTTTCTCACCAAGCATGTCGTATACCGCACCTACTATAAATTTACCATGACAGTGGAGTATTACTTTAGACGTTTTTTGTTTCGAGATAGCTGTTCAACATTCCCTTTTTCCCTTTTTTTTAGGAAAGCAGAACTTTTGCGAGGTGTCTATGCTATGGGCTTTAATGCACCTTCGAAAATTCAGGAGACTGCCCTTCCGACTCTTCTTGCCGATCCGTAAGTCTTATTTTTGTATAGAATAATATTTTTACTTTATTCTTTCCCACGAGGACTATTTTGAAAGTTTATATAGATACAAAGGGTAAAACACAACGAACTGTTGATAAGACTAACAGGCGCATTCATCAACTCAGAACAAAGATAGATTGAACAAGACAGTATGCGTCCGTATTTAATGTATAATTCACTGTATAAAATCTGACCGAAAATTCTTGACAAAATACGGACTCCATCTATCATCAGGAGAAGTCTAGATTGGATGGAGAGGTAGGTTAGGAAAAATTAACAGCTTTTATGCAGTTTCCATGAGAATCCAGCCAAATATCATTTGCTGGGCTATGGGGGTGTTTTCTCCTCCTTTTCTCAATCTTCACAGGAAGCACAACGAGTAGACATCTGCTCTTAGCAGGATGTCAGCCAGAAGTAAGCCTCTCCTAGGTGCGGTTTTTCAGAATTACACTACCGTCGGAAATTGTGCGCACGACTCGCGTGAGCGCTATTAAAAATCACTGCTGACTTCGAACGACGATATTTCGGCGAAAAAAAGAGATAGGGCATTTTTTAAAAAACAGTTGGAAAGCTCATGAAATTCCACGTCTATTGGTACCTAACAAATATTTTTTTGACGTTCTGAAAATAGTACAGCACTTGAGAAGTTCAAAAAAAAAAATTCAAGATTTTCTCAAATTTTCTACAAATTCAACTTTTTGCGCGACCTAGGAAAATTTTTTCAAAAACCTGAAAATTACACGACATGGAGCCTGAAATCTTATCTTTAATTTAAGCCAAGAAAACTTAAAAAATCTTCATGGGTGCCCGAGATATGATTAAAAATGTTCAATCGTATCTGAGCTCAATTTTAATCGACGATCACGGTTCTCGGGCGGTCTTCTACTCGCCTCCTTCGTTGAGGCAGGACCGAATAGGCCACGCACAGAGGTGGCGCCTAAGTGGACATTGTCCTATTCTTTAATATGGAGATAATATTAGATTCAAATAAGTGTCAACACTCACAAATAACAATAAATATTTTTTTTCATTCACCATAATTTGAAATAAAAATTACTAATGAAGAGAACCAAAAGTATAAGAAGTGCCACCTTAGTGCGTGGCCTATTCGGTCCTGCCTCAACGAAGGAAACGAGCAGCGGACCGCCCGAGAACCGTGATTGTCGATTAAAATTGAGCTCAGATACGATTGAACATTTTTAATCATATCTCGGGCACCCATGAAGATTTTTTAAGTTTTCTTGGCTTAAATTAAAGATAAGATTTCAGGCTCCATGTCGTATAATTTTCAGGTTTTTGAAAAAATTTTCCTAGGTCGTGCAAAAAGTTGAATTTGAGGTAGAAAATTTGAGAAAATCTTAATTTTTTTTTTGAACTTCTCAAGTGCTGTACTATTTTCAGAAGGTCAAACAAATATTTATTCGGTACCAATAGACTTGGAATTTCATGAGCTTTCCAACTGTTTTTTAAAAAATGTCCTATCTCTTTTTTCTTGCCGAAATATCGTCGTTCGAAGTCAACAGTGATTTTTAATAGCGCTCACGCGAGTCGTGCGCACAATTTCCGACGGTAGTGTAAGTATAGCGAGGGCTACGCGTTAGGTGGTGGCTTGTCGAGCAATGAGCCCGTTAATCTTCACGCTGATGTCTGGATTGATTCGTGACGTCACAGTGACCGATGTCCGTCCTAAGGTATGCCTCTTGCGCGTATTCTCAGAGTAGGGCAGCCAAACAGAACCTTCTGGACGAGAAATTTAGAATTTTTTAAGGGCATCTACAATAATAGAGATCTTTGACCACGGCTCGACCATCGCGTGAACCTGATGTTGTTGTCCAGTTGACGAGGTTACGCAATCCAATAGTACTGTTGAAAGTACAAGGCGTTTCTGTCGCATTATGCACTGTAGATGATGGTAGTTGAGTAGACCCATTAAGTATCCAGTGACGGTGGTGTTTGATGCTAGTCTCTCAGTCTCAGCGTGATGTTGAATCCAAATTTTGTTTTACAGTGAGATGAAGCAAACTATTCCGCTTGTTAAATGAACTCTCGGCAGTATCGCAGGTTCATGAGGTGACCATCGAAAATTTGACAACAGATTCTCGAGACATTGTTGGAAGAGAGAGACAACTCATGTCCGAACATGTCGTTCGCGTGTTCTTCAGCAGAAGTTGAGCCTCACCTTCCACAATAGTCTTTCGATAGTGTAGTTTCTAAATACTCGTAATATGTTCCTTTTCGATGAGGAGTGACTTGGAAAGTCTCTGGAGTGTCCCCAGTCAGTGTACTTGCTGGACAACTTCAGAAGACCTATGCGCGGAGTTAAAAGGCTTCAAGATGGTAGTTAATGAAGAATTTGTGGGCTAGCAAGGGGAGTGCGCGTAACGGGGGACACGAATTTTAATCATATTTTGTGAGCGAAGAGAGCTTAGTTTGAGATGAAAAAAGCTTTAGCCGTTCGCTTAGATAGAAAGCGGTTTACTAGAAAAAAGGGTTGAAAGAAATACGCGCAGAATGACTATCGGTCGAATTGTGGAGCGATTGAGCAAGCACAGATAGAGTAATGGAGTTATGAGCAAACAATAAATTAAAAAAAAAATTATATGCATGTAAAATAAACTAAAACTATCTAAATGTTTTTACGATAATTATCCTAAAGTTGGCACTAAATCTGTTTCCGAAGACGGGGATGAGAACGAATAGCGTTTTTAGGTATTTGAACATTTGTATTACATGTTTGTGCCGTATTTAATTATGGAGTGGTATTCTTATGCATGTTTTTAATAATATTATAATATTTTCTAGACCTAATATTGCATTCTTGATTTTAAATCTCATTACTTGTAACCCAACTTCCGCTTTGATATTTTTAGGTACATTCAATTTATTTTTCATGCATATAATTTTTTTAATTCATTTTTTGCTCATAAAAGTGTAGAAAAATTGAAAAATAATAATTTTTGTTCTATATGTTCGTGTTTTTTATATCCACGCTGACGAAACGTAAAAAAAAAAAATTGCGAATGATTATTAGGGTGACCAGAAAAAAACACTTTTGGTTTTCTTAGGAGTGAAGGCCTAAAAACGGTAGTTTATGCGATTGTAGAAGCCAGATTTTTTTTAATTTTAAAGAATAGTCAGAGGTGGCCCACCGTCTTTGAAGTTCTGATGTAATTAACATGGGTAAACTCAACTTTTTTTCATTTAAGATTTTAACTACGAAGTTATCCACTTTCCAATTTGAACTTTTAATATGACGTTCTTGAGGTTCTCAGAATCCACATAAAAACATTTTTTCAATTAAAAATTTATAAAAAGCAATAATTACGGTTGATTAAAAAGTGCCATTTTCACTGTTTTCTACTGTTTTCAAAGACTAATAACGGCTCTAATAAAATATACCTTATACTGAAATTTTAAGAATATTTTCCTCGAAGGTTGAAGATCACATTTTCTGAAAAAGCAGATTAGAAAAAATATAAATAAGCCCGCAGTAATTAAAACAATTCTGAGTACATTTTTAAAATTTGACAGGTCTACGACTTAAGTTGTTTAATTTTTGGGGCGGAGCGCTCATCAGCTCACTCATAAAAGTCGATCACAGTGGGTCTTGACACCATAAACTCATAAAGCAGACCCATTCTCAGCAAGTTTATTTTAGGCATATTTCCCTTTTTCAGAAAAGTGGATAATAATAATTCAGGGGACGCTAACTAATCCTGTTATAAAGTCACATCGATGAAAAGAGCTGGGGTTGCACTTTTACGATCGACTCTTCACTTACCGAAATTGTCAGCTTTTGCAATGACAACTTTCAAAGACGATGAGCCACCTCTAAATATTGTTCAAAATTTAAAAAAAAATCTGGCTTCTACAATCGCATAAACTACCGTTATTTGCCCTTCACTCCTGAGAAAACCAAAAGTGTTTTTTCTGTCACCCTAATGATTATTTAAATTTACCCCCTGTAATCGCCAATAAAATTTTTATTCAATTAAAATACGGAGCGCGATACTTATTTTCTTGAAAATAATTTTTATTGTTTAAAAATAATTTATTACGTGCAGCCAACATCAGCTTATTGATAAAAAAAAATTTGTGTCAAAAATAATAATTTTTGTAAAAACTTGCGGGGCAGTAAAGATTTAGTCACCATAGACGCTGTTGCCATGGCGCAAGCTTGTAAACATCAAAGAAACTTCCACATGGAATACATCGACTACAAGCAAGCGTTTCCTTCCGTACCACATTAATATTGGCTTGAACTCTTAAAAATTTGCAAAGGCTTGCCGCGCATCATTGACTTTCAAAGCACTTTGAAGTGCATTGTGGTTCTGTTTAGCATTGAACACATTGAGCAAACCATTAAATAGCATGCCTTATGGGTGCTGTATACATGATAACGAGGATGGTAATCAGCTGACCCACTTTCTGTACATGGATGACCTAAAGCTATACGCTAGATCATACCAGAAACTGCAGCGAGTGATCGACGTCACAAAGCAGTTTTCCAAGGATGTCCATAAGAGTTTGGACTAGATAAATGCAGAAAAGTGCATCTAATCAGAGGAGAATTAGGGACCGCAGAGCTAGAGAACGAGAATAATATTGAGGCAATGACTGAGGGCGAGTAATATAAATGTCTGTGTATTTTTGAATCTAAGGGTATTCAGCACACAATAATTAAGAAAAGCCTAATGACTGCCTTTCAGGGTTAAACAGAACGATCCACGTCAAAGTGACGAATCATTGAATGCTTCACAGTAATTCGGCAATTGAAAGGATAGTTCTACCACGACATAGAGAGGGTAGGGGCATTGTAGATGTTAAGAAACTGTCTAAGTCACAAGTTACGCAGTTGCGAAACTATTTTAACAGCAAGCAAAATGTTACGCTTTACGACACCATCTGTGAAACGGATCTTGATTACACGTCATTCAATTTGTCATTCACGACGAGCGACGAAAAACGTTAGGTCAACATGAAGTGGATAGTGAAGCATCTAATATTTGCCTGAGAAAGGACGTCCTGTTTTCAGAAACCAAAGGATTTGTCATTGAGATTCAGGCATGACGTATCGCAAGCACGTGTTACATCGAGCACATTGTTGACCGTTGCACAGGCATAATGATGTGACGGGCATTATACATCAACAACTTGCCCTAAACTTAGGACTCTTAACAGATTGGGAGCTTGTCTATAGATACATTCCAGTGCCCGTTTTATAAAATAAAGATTACATTTTATATTGGGATATTACTATTCAGACGGATCATTATATCCGAGCCAATCGATCCGACATCGTGATGCGTGAGAAAAAACGTGGAAGAGTCTACATCATCGATATTGTTTGTGCACTTAACAGGATTTTGCAGTCAACCTATACGATCAAAATTCAGAAGTATAGCGAGCTAAGGCATGAGGTAAAGACAATATGGAGGAATGTGAAACATGCATCTATTCATCCTATTGTGATTTCGGCTATAGGCAATGTGCACGCAAGATTCACTAAAAATCTTGGACATTTAGGAGTCAGCAGTGTATTGGCAGCTGGGCAGAAAGCGGTTTTATTAAACACCTGTCGCATTGTAAGAAACTTCCCAGACCATAAGGAAGTAGGCGACTAAAAATCTGTGTAGTGGTAGATTGTAGCTCTAAGAAAGCATCTAGAGGCGATTAATATCACTTTCAACGCTCGCGGCCGCTGTGTGACAACATACCGGTAAAGAACGAACTCGAAACTACACCATGCTCCTAATTTTGTGAATGCTACAACATCGTCGCAAGAGATGTCAAACATCGTATTAAATTATTTCGTATCATCCTCATCTCATCAGGCACTTGACTGAGTCCGTGGCTGATGATGAAAAATAGGGTTCACCCCAGAAGAGGTTTACAAAAATAATATGATGGCTCCAAAAAAGCAGATTGTAGCTCTACGAAAGCATCAAAAGGCGACTGACGTCACTTTCAACGCACTAGGCCCTCTATATAAGGACAACAGCGGTAAAACATGAAAATCAAACTCCATCATGCTCCTAATTTTGTGCCTTCTACAACATTGTCGCAAGAGATTTCAAACATCGTATTGAATTATTTCGTATCATCCTCATCTCATCAAGCACTTAACTGAGTCCGTGGCTGATAATGACAAATCGGGTTCACCCCAGAAGAGGTTTAACAAAAAAGGATAGTTCTAAAAAAGGAGATGGTATCTCCACAAAAGCATCCAAAGGCGACTGACGTCACCTTAAACGCACTTGACTGCTCTGGAAGGACAACGGCGGTAATCTATAAACATCATATTAATTTAATTCGTAACATCTTTAACTTATCAGACACTTGACCTAATCGATGGCTGATTGTAAAAAAAATAGGATAAAAATGCGAGAAAAAGTTTTAAGACAAATAATAAGAATGAAGAGAGCCTCGGTGGCTCAGGCGGTTAGGCACTCGGACTTCACGTTAGAGGTCCGGGGTCCGATCCTTGAGCCGGTAGCCCTGGAAATATTTCTATGTACTTTTACGGATGTTCTAGTTGTTTGGGTCACACCTTAAGCTGTAGGTCCCTCATCATGTAGTTGGCTGTATCCCAGTCCGTGGATCGTGGGGTAAAAAAATAGGCATTACTCAATATTTCAAATTAGGCACACTACTCTTATTAGATCCCTTGATTCCATTACAAATATGTGTCCATGATTGTTGATATATACCGGGAAAGACCCTTGTAGATTGTTCAAAATCCAACTTTAACCGAAGTGCCTTCTACGTGTTGTGATGTAACCATGTCAAGCCTGAGAGAAAAATGAGCTTCCTCATTTTTTATACAGGGTGATCCTGAACTCATCATATTCCTTGTACCATGCACATTCCTTGTACAAAACTGAACAAAAAATTACTCTGACAAAATGTTGTATGATCAATATTTTTAAACTATTAAGAGTTGCAAAGAACCAGTGGGAGCTTGCTTTTTCCGCGCGTACATAAGCATCTTGCGCGAACTCTAGAACGTGATGCACTTATTTCAAGTCAGTAAGACTTTCCACGTTTAACGTTGCAATTTTTGAGAGATTTGACTGTTGGAGTTTATCAGATCAATTTAGCTCCAGGATACATCCAAGATAAGCTGCAAAGAGAGGAGCAGGAGGAGCTTCAATTGGAAGTCTTGCGTCATGCGCAGATGATCCAAGAGCCAGGACTGATAAGAGTGAGAGTTTCCTCACGATTTCGTAATGCGACTAAACATCAACTTTGGATTGCGTATGTGCCCATTGAAGACATGGAACATGACGATCAAGATGACAATGACCCTGATCCTATCCAAGGCTACTATTGTACGTGCCAATCTGGCGCACGAACCCTTGGCTCATGTGCACATGTTGCTGCCGTATTATGGTACATTGGCTATGCTCGATACGAAAATAATGTTCGTTATCCCTCGACATCGCTTCACAATGTGATTATTGATGCTGCTCACAGACCAGAACTACAAAACCCAAACTAAACTGACCTTCTTGAGCTTCACTATTTTGAATTAGATTTTCCTAAAAACTATTTGAATAACGAAAAGGAACAATACAGTCAAAGCTCACTATACCGTTTGTTCAACAAGAAACGTTCCTTGTTTTTGTTAAACTATTTGAGATTTTTGGAAGTTTTTTTTCGAATAAAAGTACATTCAAAGAACTACGGCGCACTAACCTAGTACATTGTCCAGCCTCCATCATTATCCAGAATGGCCTGGCACTTTTTCGGCATGCTTTCTAGCAATTTTTCAGCATATTCCGTGGGTAATGAATGTCATACCTCCTTGATTTTTTGCGAGAGCTGTTTCAGGGTGACAACACGTTTTCCCGCAAGCTTTCTCTTCACCATACTCCAGACATTTTCTATGGGATTCGCATCGGGGGATTGTGGTGGCCAGTTCAAAGTTGTGATGCCATTTTCTGCTTTCCAGGCGGTGCAGAGACGGTTTCGTTGTTTGGGGTCCTTATCTTCTTGCAAGATCCAATCTCCATTATCAACTCCAAACATCTTCTTAGCAGACTACAGAAGACCACATTTATATATTTTGAGCATTTTCTGAGAATTCAGATTCTCGGTAAAGAGTTCTAAACACCCAAAACCGCGCTCAGAGAAGCATCCTCAAACATGGACCTTCACTGGGTATTCAACGGTTCACTGAAAAAATCGAGTACCGGCGGTAAACCAAGCATACTTTATGGGAACCCATGCAAAAGGAGCAATACAGTCAAAGCTCGCTATATGTCGGACTCGCTACATGTTGCCCCTTCCACGATACCACTTCGCTATATCACATCCATAATCAGTACTGTTGCCTGCTGCACGTAATTCTGTATTCTGTATCTATGTCTCCCTTTTATGCTCATACTGGGTATACGTCTCTGAGAGAGATGTATCTTCGAATCCGACGAACAGCAGATTCACTGACGTCCTAAAAAACCGGCTAACCGACATATAGCGAGCGTTCACTGTACTTGGTGCTTCCCCACAAGTTATCTAGCCATTTCTAGAGGTTCTGAAATAATATAATTGATCAGCAGGTTCGAAGCCACGAATTTCAGTTGCACAGCGTAGTGCGTATGATCTGTGAGTTTTCCGCCAAACAATTATCACTTCTCTTTCTTCATATTATGTAAAATAGAACTTTGGTGCTGCCTCCAAGGATAGCCTTTAGCGCGGTGCAGACGAAAATCTGTCCATTTTTCGGGGTTTTGTCAGAGGGATTTTTTGTTCGCTTAGCGCCAACGGCGATACCACGCTGAAAACACCAGTTCCCGTTAGATCACTGAAGTTAAGCAGTGTTGGGCGCGGTTAGTACTTGGATGGGTGACCGTTCGGGGAATACTGCGTGTTGTTGACCCGTCGTGGGTGTGGTGGACCCACACTGGTAGTATTTATCCACCTAGAAACACTACCCGAATCGGGTAGTGAGGCAATGAACTTTCGAGTTCGAAATGCTAATCAATTTTTTTATTTTTTTTTAGCGCCAATATCCTCTATGTGGGGTGTATGCCACTCTAAAGGTTCCCTTTGGCGCGAGACAGACGAACATATGTCCATTTTCCGGGGTTTTGTCACAAGGATTTTTCATTCGCGGGGTCATGATCTACAAAGGGTCACAGTTACAAAGTGCTAAGTGTTGCCAGTGAGCGTAGGGCCAATAGCCTCTATGTGGCGTGCATGCTACTCCAGAGGGCCCCTTTGGCGCAGAGCAGACGAAAATCTGTCCCTTTTTCGGGGTTTTGTCAGAAGAATTTTTTGTTCGCGGGGTCATGATCTACAAAATGTCACAGTTATAAAGTGCTAAGTGTTTCCAGTAAGCGTAGCTCCAGTAACTTCTATGTAGTGTGAATGCTGTTCTGAAACGGTACTTTTGGCGCGGTGCAGATGAAAATCTGTCCGTTTTTCGGGGTTTTGTCATTATGATTTTTTGTTCGGGGGGTCATGTTCTACAAAATATCAAAAAATTATCAAAATCCACCGAGACCTTTTTTCAATACATTTTGTGCGGGGTCCTTTCGAAAAAAGGGTCAAAAAGTAAAAACAAAAACAAAAAATCGTTTCTTTCGCTTCCTGGAAAAGTTGTTAAACGTAGCGGATAGTGACTATTTTTCAAGTAAATCCTGCCAGAAATTTTGAAGATGGGAGTCATCTGCATATAATTAACAATAAAAAATCATATTTTCGATAAAACTTTGAAGATCCGGAAAAATTTTGAAAAGTGCAATTGATCATCTCAAAAATATCTACAAATTTTTATATGAAAAACCACTTTTCTATCAGACACATAGTTTCTTCAGTCACGAAAAATGTTATCAACAATGCAAAAATTCAATTTCATGATGAAACTATGCAAGATACAATAAAACGTTTGAAAAAAAATTATTCCTCTGAAAAATATCTATAAAAATCAATACTTTCGATATAGCACTAAATCTAACCATAAAAGTTTATAAGAAAATGAGAACGACAACTGGATAAGGACCAAAAATAAAATTATTTCTATACTACATGATAAAAAAATCACCCAAAAAAAATAGAAGTATGTGGCCATTATTTACAAAGTTTCAGGGTGGTGAATATATATCGGCTTAAACGCATATCAGGGTACCATCGTACCTGACTTGGCCTAGCGAACCTTTTCTATTGTGCGGTACTCCGCCTCGAGCGAGATCGAACTCGAAGCTCGACGAAGCGCTGTGGTGCTCAACCGGAGGCTACTGTGTACGTACGCTCGCGCGATGGTACCTTTAAAATTTAAATGGCTCTGTTCCACACCACCATGCGAGGTCGAGACTGAGGCGTGTTTTTTTACGTGGTGATCCCCAGTAGGCCTAGTCCACTTGTAAATGAAACATGCGTTGTTTTTTCTTATTTTTATCATTTTATTTTTTTTATTTTTCACTCTATTCTTTTATTAATTAAGTCATTCATCATGCGAAATTCACCTTACATGCAGCATTCAATGTGGGTAAAAATTGAAAAGTGCTTTAGTAATATATATAAAAAGTTCTTCAACTGAACCATCCATGCTCCTCCAAATATACTCTATTAAATAATCGTCAATTCTAGAAACTGCCATTCTACCAATCCGCCTTCGCATATCACGCCTTACTTTAGACCATTGAGATTCTATCCCTTGCGTGTGGATATTGCGATCTGACTCATTTATAAAATTTTTCGAATGGTTTACCGTTGAATGTATATAATGTATACGATCTATTCCACAATACCCTTTCCAACATTCCGTTATAACATGCGTGCCAGGTAAAACATTTTCTTTTATTATGTCATGCAACGTGTTAGCGTCCCGATTGCTCACTACTTTGAAATTTTTTTTTTCGATTCCCTGTGGATTTATTCAATCATTTAATTATCCATTTATTCATTCGATTATTCATTTAATCATTTATTTATTTAATTATTGAATCATTTAATTATTCATTCATTTATTTTATTTATTTATTTACCTTACTTTGAAATTACAGTTAGCCAACAATTGTAAACTTTAACGTTAACGTTACGTACGTTGCATTACCAACGCAACGCAACGTACACAGTCAGTAGCCTCCGGTGGAAATAGAGGTGGGAACAGAGCCATTTAAATTTTAAAGGTACCATCTCGCGCGCGCGTATGTACACAGTAGCCTCCGATTGAGCACCACAGCGCTTCGTGGAGCTTCGAGTTCGAGCTCGCTCGAGGAGGAGCACCGCACAATAGAAAAGGTTCGCTAGGCCAAGTCAGGTACGATGGTACCATGAGATGCGTTCAAGCCTATATATCTTTTTTTAATCTCTGTGTTTCAGGGAAGAGAAACCAAATGGCCCTTATCCACTTGATCAGCAAGTTTTTATTCTCATAATTTCTATTATATTATATAACTTTCTATCTATTATATTATAACAAATAATTCTATTTTTAAAAGACATTAGATAACAAATCAAGAAAAAGTATTTCTAATTAAAAAAACTTAAATGAACTCATGTTATACTTGCTAAACGAAAGTGGTAAATATGAAGACCTATTAAATTAAAGTGTATATTGATCAACTAAATTAATGTCAGTGAACTGAAATAAGGTTATAATAATAAAGAAGTTATATGATTTACGTAAAAAAAACATTTATCAACTTTTCGTAAAAATTTATGTAAAAAAGAAATTTCAAATAAAGGAGCTGAAAATATTTCTAAATTTTTTAATATTTATATATTTTTTAATTGTGGTTCGGGTAACGGTCGCTGTTGTAATGAAATCAGAAATGAAGAGGAATCATACACGGACAGCAGCACGGTTGGTTTAATTTTCGCTTGTTAAGACGGCGTCATTTCCACCTTAGTCATTTCCACGCGCCGCATTTTCGATTAAGCCATTCCCGGCGATAAGTGCACTCCCCGAGTACCTAGGACACATAATCTCTGTTTGCCCAGGTCACGCGGGGACGATTTACATCCAAATGCACACAATGCGGCACCAAGAATTAATATCTTTTTCTGAATCGGCTGCAATGCCGCTCCGTCAAGGGCTCTCAGGGATAAAATCTCTATTGTCGAGAATAAGAAGTACCGAATATACTGGAACTACGCATGCTCTCGACAATTTTGTGCGTCGACACTCGAGGTCTGATATAGTTCTCCTTGACTTCGAGAAACGAACCGTGTTCGTTATCGAATTATCGGCACTAGCTAAAAATAACGTCGCAGCCAAGGAGAAGAAGACAGAGGAGAGGTACAGATATCTCATAACGGAATGTCCAGGCTGTACTTGAAATATTCTGTTACGATGGTCGTCCTTGTAATCGGCGTTCTCGGAGGTGCCAAGTCTTCACTGTTTCATAGCCTGAAGAGCATCTCCGCGTGTCAACCAAATTCCGAGATACATTGTATTGAGTCCATCACACACTCTAACCACCTATCTGATGATCATGAGTAGGGTTGGGTATATAATTTACTCTATTTATTTACAGTAATTTACCAGATAATTTATCTATTTAGATTTTTACACGATGTAAGTTACTGGCAACATGACCTAACTTTCGCAATTGGGCCGTAAAGTACGACATGACCCATCTGTAAAATCACTTTTTAAGAGAACGTGAACGTTAAAAATGTAATTTACCGGTTTTCTACCATTTTCTATGTAAATCACGTCATTCATTTATTTTACGCAGAAAACCTCGAATGACGCGTCACTTCGTAACCCTGGTCGTAGGAAAATGTACCGCGATTTCGCTGAGACCTGGTATCATTTCCTGAAGTGGCACCCTTTCTAGCTAATGCCTTTGCTAATTCCAATATAGTAATTTCAATTGTTCTCGCCTCAGAACAAAATAATTTTTCAAATCGCTTTTTCATGCAGTAGGCTACCATTCTCTTCAACTAAAAGTTCAATTTACTTATTAAAAACTAAACCACAAATTAAAACGTTCAAAGCAAAACCTTTCTAAATTCCAGCCCCCTGATACTTTGGAAGGCCCGTGTAGAGTAAAAGTATGATGAGAATTGACTACGGTCGTCAGGCGAAATTGCGGATCTGTTTACCTATAGGTCGGGCTTACTACGAACTGCACAATGAAAATGAGAAAATTGATATTTTGTAAAACTTCTATTATGCTCTTCTTGGGTTTTTTCAGAAAAAAGGTTAACAGTTTTAGTATTGAATGAGGAAAAATAAATGGCAAAATAGCTTAAAAATTTGAAAATAAATGCGGTTATGAAAATTGAAAATGGCGGGAAATTAAAAAAAAATGTGTAAAAATGTAAATATTGTTAATATTACTTAATATTGTGCTGTCAGACTAAACATTATTAACTATTTTTAACAAATTATGGTTAAAAAAATACTGGTTATTTTTACATAAGAATAATATTAACAATATTTACATATTTACAACTTTTTTTTAATTTCCCGCCGTTTTCAATTTCTTTAATCGCATTTATTTTCAAATTGTTGCACTATTATATCATTTATTTTTCCTTATTCGGTGCTAAAACTATTTAGCTTCATCCTCCTGGCAAAAAATAAAGAATAGTATAGTAGACCTTTTAAAACATATCAATTTTTTCATTTTTGCCATGCATTTCATGGCAAGTCCACCCTATAGTTGAACAGCGCCGCGCTCGTTACTAAAGTTCGTGGGTCAAGTATCATTTCACTTTTAGCTTTGAGTAGTATGGGCTGCTGAATTCTAAGCTTCTGAAATTAAAAATTAAATAATAAAACGTATTAAACTTTAGAATTTTCAATTCAAACCGATAATGTTACAACTTTGTTATCACTTTAATTCTTGCATACTCAGGACACAATAAATACACCACCTTAACAGTTAAGGGTAGTTTTAATGACAATAATCGAACTTTACAGACCGCTCTTTTCGTACATGTCTTCCCTTGATCGCTCCGTCACG
>CAKNXH010060552.1:0-11602 GCA_932178445.1 Andricus quercusramuli | reverse complement strand
TGCAAATTGACTCCACAATGAATGTTGAAAGATGTTAAAAGTCGATACAGACCCAAAATCTAACCTCGAAACGTGACGTGTTTCATTCAATTTCTCGAAACCGGCTAGCTTTTCGGGAGCAAACTTTTTTTAGTTCGATAGAGCATGAAAGTATCTGGAAAGTGCTTTCTTATTTTTTTCTTAAATGGTCCCGCTGAATTTACAACATGCTTTTAGTCTCTCCTGAAAAAAGTGAAAAATGGCGCTTGACTCCTTTTGCATTTCTACCCTTCAGTTTAGAAATAATTTCCGATGGAGTTTATTAATCTAAAATTTGAAGATTTTTAGTTTCGGAGACGCGTCACATGAAAATAAATACAAAAAAATTATTATAATAAATCTTGAATAAAAAATGAAACTGTCTGGTTGAAAATTCAACTGTTTTGATGAAAACTCGTCTGCTTAGCTTGAAATTTTAAGTTTCTTGATAGAAAATGTGCAATGTATTTTTTTTTTCATTTAAAACTCAGATTTAGTTGTTAAGTAGTAAAACTGAAATTTTTTTTGGTAGAAATTCAACTATTTTTTGAAAATTTGTTTAATTAAAAAATGTATCTATTTTATAGAAATTACATCTTTCTTGGATGAAATGGCAACTGTTTGATTGAAAATTCAGCTGTTTTGTTGCAAATCAAACAATTTTGTGGAAAACTTATGTTTTTCATTCAAAAATTCATCTATTTTGGTGTAAGAACAATTTTGTTAAAAATTGATACTGTTTGGTTAAAAAACTCAACTATATTTTGTTGAAAATTCAACTGTTCTGTTAAAAAATCGTCTTTTTAAGTTGAAAATACCAGTATATTGATAGAAAATGTACTTCTTATTTCAAACTTATATTTTTTTGTTGAAAAGTCAAGCTGAAATTTTTTTTTGGTAAAAATTCAACTTTTTTTTGAAAAACTTATCTCTTACCAGACATTCTTTTTTGCTTGAGGATTCGACTATTTTGTTTACAAATTTTGATAGGAACACTTTGTTAAGAAACAATTTTTTGTTGGAGATTTATATTTTTATTTGAAAATTCATCTCTTTGGTTCAAAGTTTAATTATATTGTTGAAAACTGACCTATTGAATTAAAAATTCATTTGCGCGGGTAAAACTTGAAGGACTTTGTTGAAAATTTTATTTTTAATTAAGGTTCTACGGTTTGGTTGAAAATGTAACTATTTGGTTAAAAATTAATTTTTTTGCTCAAAATTCATAACTTTTGGTGTAAATATTAACTGTTTGATTAAAAATTAACTATTTGGTTAAAAATTCAACTATTTGTTGAAGAATAAACTTTTTTGTTAAAAAATAATTTTCGGGTTGAAAATTCAATTTCTTTGTAAATAATTTGTCTTTTTGGCTAAAAAATTCAACAACTTTGTTAACAATTGATGCATTATGTTAAACATTTATCTTTTTTTGTAGGAAACTAATTTTCTTGGTAGAAAATTAATAGTTTTTGTTGAAAGTTTACCTTTTCTGGTTGAAAGTTGAAATACTCTGTTCAAAATTCTGTTTTTATGTGAGATTCGCCTTTTTGGTTGAAAATTTATCTTTTTTCTCAAATTCGATTTTTTTTAAACATTTGTCTCTGTTGGTTAAATACGACTAGTTGAAAATTAATTTTTATATGTTGAAATTTTTTTTTTTTACAGAAAATGTAATGATTCCATTTTTAGGTGAAAATTCAAGTATTTTGTTTAAAATTCATCTTTTTATATTGAAAATTCATCTTTCTGAGGATTCAACTATTTTTTTTTTAAATCGTTTTGTTTTGTTTAATTCAACTCGTTCAAGATTCGTCTTTTGGTAAAAAATTAATCTTTTGCGGTAGAAAAGTCATCTTTCTTGGTTGAAAATTAACTTTTTTGTTGATAATTCAACTTTTCGAGTTGAAAATTTTAGAAAAAATTTGAATCATTTTGAAAGATATTTAAAACGTTTAAAAGATTTAAAAAGATTAAAAATAATGTAAAATTTGAAATAATTTAAAAAAATGTTATTTTTTGAAGATTTTGAACAAAGTTTAAAAGATTTTCAAGAATATTGGAATGATTAAAAAGAATAGAAAAATTTCTTAAGAATCATGGTAATGTGAAAGTACGTTTTATTACAAATATTAAAAAATTAGTCCTTTTTTAATCAATTCTGTTGTTTTTTATTTAAAATAAAAATCTGTTCTTGCTTAAAATATCAACTATTACATTTTTCGTTGAGAACTCATCTTTTTTCCTTGAAAATTCAACTACTTGCTTGAAAGTTGAACTACTTTTTTGATTATTAAGAAGAAGTATATAATTTTCAATTTAAAAAAATTCAAATCAAAAGAAAATGAATGTTTAACCAAATTAATTTTCAACCAAAAAGACAAATTTTCAACAAAATACATAAATTGCTGCAAATATTTATATAAATAATATATGTTTGATAACATTTGGTAAAATATAACAATTTATATTCTCACAAAGAAATTAGATGGACAATTTACAAATATTTTGGAAGTTCAAGTACAACGAATTTGTGCCTTCCATTCAAATAGCTTGAGATTAAGTTGAAAGTCTAAAGTTAGTCACAAATATGAATAAAAATGTATTAATAAATATTTTTTGAAACAATTGATCATAGTTAAGTATTAATTATAAAATATTCCAGGAATTTAAAAGTTTTAAAAGAATTTAAAAGTCTTCAAAACTGAACAAATTTAAATTCTAAGCCTTCGAAATTAGAGTAATATATAGGCAATCTATGAATGAGTATTGAATACAAAGGGAGTATAAGTACAATGGACACTAATTTCAAATTCTCAGATATGTTCTTAGCAGGTACAAAAATGCGAGTCGGGCGATGACCATTTAATCATATCTTTCAAAAATTTCTTAGTTTTTAAATGGGGGAGTTTACTACTCACCAAAATGCGCATTCTGTTCGGGTCCGAATTCTGCAAAAATTCAAATTTAATATATGAAAAATATATTTTTTTGTACCAATTATTAATGAAAGTTTATAATTCATTCATGAAATAGAGTCAAAGTGTCTGTCATTCAGTTTGAAAAGAAAAAATTTAATATTTTGAATACGGTCAGTTTTTCTTGCATAGTTCTGAATTTCACAAATTGTAACATTATTTTCTACTAAAAGAACATTTCAGAGTACATGTTTTCAAATGTTTTCTATTTTTTATAGCGAAAAATAAAAAAAAAAAAGACATTTTTCAAAATTAAGAAAAATTTGGAGAAAAATCGTCTTCGTTTGTTTCGTTGAATTCAACTGTTTTTTATCAAAATTTTATCTGTTGAAGTTTCTTCTCTTTGGTTGAAAATTTAACTATTTTGTTAAAAAATGGTCTTTTATTTGTTTTTATTTTGTTTTTGGTTAAAAACTGATCGTTTTCATTTGAAAAATTACATGATTTGTTCAAAAATTCGTCCTTGTTGGTTGCATTGAACGGCTTTTAATGAAAAATATTTTTTGGTTGAAATATCAACTATTACATTTTACGTTGTTTGTTGAAGATTCATCTCTGTGGTTGAAAATAAACTATTTTGGTGAAAATCAGTTTTTTCGTTAAAAATTGATTAACTGAAAATTGAAGTTGGCATTTTGTGTTGAAAATTCGTCTCTTTTAAGTTTAAAAATCAACTATTTGGATATAAATTCATGTATTTTATTGAACATTGGTCTCTTTTGGTTGAAAATTAATCTTTATGCTTAACAATTAATCTTTTCGGTAGCAGAATCAATTTTCGGTTTTAAATTTAACTCATTTTTTAAGAATTCGTATTTCTTTTCTTGAAAATTGATTGTTCTTGTCTGTAAATTCGTTTTTTTTTGGTTAAAAATTCATTTCTTTGGTTAAAAATTTAACTACTTTGTTAAAAAATATGTTTTCTTGTTAAAGATCAATATTTTAGATCGAAAATTCATCCTTTTGGTTGAAAATTCATTAGCTTTGGTTAAAAATATAAGTATTTTGATCAAACCTCCTTTTTTGGTTCAAAATTACTTTATTGGCAAAAAATTGAACTATTTCATTTTTTGCTACAAACTTATTTTTTTAGTTGCAAATTCATTTCTTTCTATGAAAAATTAATTATTTTATTTTTGAACTTCAAAATTGAGTATTTTATTTAAAATTGTTCTTTTTTGTTTAAATTGAACTGTTTTTATTTAATATTAAAATCTTGTTTTTTGTTAGAATATCAACTATTTGATTTTTCGTTAAAAATTTATCTTTTTTGGTTCAAAGTTGTACTACTTTGTTAAAAAGTAATTTTTTTGGTTGAAGATTCATCACTTTAACTGAAAATTCATTTCTATGGCAGAAAATTCAATTATTCTATTAAAAAATTCGCTTTTTTTGTTAAAAATTAATTTTTGTAAACAGACAATTTAAATATTCCATTTTTGGTTGAAAATTTTTTTTTTTTCATTTCAAAATTCACGTATTTTGTTACAAATTGAACTATATTGTTGGAAATTCAATTTTTTTATCTGAAAATTTCACTATTCCATTTTTGGTTAAAAATTAATTATTTTGGTTCAAGGTGTAACAATTTTGTCGAGAAAAAAAAAACAGGAATTCCAAATCGGTTAATCACTAGACTAATTTTTCTCAGAAAACATAAATAAACAGAATCCAGTCATTTTAATGATTACTCTTAATTAATTTTAGTTATTCTGATGAGGATAGGACGCAGTCGCAAGAAATCCCTCCCATGAGCGATCCAGTTTCTGCGACGAGGGTTTTGTGCGGTGCGTTGTTACTACCAACAATCGCAAGTATTTGCGGCAAAATATTCTTCGAGAGTATAAGCTCAAACTTTCAGAGGACACTACTCGTAAGTGCATCTTCAACTTCTACAGCTTTTTTAAGATGTAAAATTAATAGCAGAGTTGCTGCAAGACCTGGAAGACCTGAAAAATTTATGGGATTTTAACAAAAATTCTGGAAAAAGATAAAAAGTCATGGACTTTGAAAAAATGAGTGAAATTTTCTTTGTCGAGCCTATTTAAAGTTTTAATAATGACTTTGCGGCGAATTTTAAATTTGCGAATTAATGAAAAACATTTTTGAGAATTTACCTTTTTGAGAACAAAATAATTTTCGCAAAGTATTTAAAATTTTAAGGTGAATTTAAAAGAATACAACGTTTTCTTCAAACCTTCATAACTTTTGAACTAATTGAGAAAATGAAGTTAATTGTCCTCTTCTGAAATCTGACGGAAAATAACAAAATGTTGAACATTAACAAAATGGCGGTGGTTTCTCTGAAAATATTTAAAGATGACCTGCTCAAAATACTCCACCTTTTTGTTCGTTCAAATTTCTTTTTGAAGTAGTTCTCGAATCACAAAGAATTGCTGCAAGTTTTATGTGGGCTAAACTATTTTTCTGGGCAAGAGCATTTTTTCTTAAATTGAAGTTTCCCATTTTTCTGATAAAAAAAGAAAGATCGACAAAATGCGATGAAAAGGTTAGATAATTGTAAAAAGTTGTACAAAAATTCTTTTTACTCTTTTGTAATGCCTTGTATTGTTCGCGAGAAAAATTAAAAAATTCCATTTTTCGAAAAAAATTCTTGTGTCCACCAAAATTATTTGGCCCATTTGAATTTTTATTCTCTTTAGTTTTTAATTTGGAATTTAACTGAGCACAGGGTTTTCGAGCCCTAGCTAAAATAGAATTGATAAAATTGCATTATTTGAACCAAATAAAAATTCGAATCGACCAGACAGGTTCGACTTTATATATTTTGAAACATTTCCCAAAATTTCAGTACAATATATGTATTCATTTTTCGAATTATAAAACTGCCGAATATAACATTTAATAATTGACAACTCCCGATTTTTTATAAATAATTTCTAATAATATTAATGAGAGGTGTTTAGAATACAATAATTATTAAAAAGTCTTTTACAATTGCATTGATTAATCATTGTACAAGAAATTGTTGGTAAATTAATCTGCGATCAGTAGAATATGTTGAAATTAAATAGAATGGAGTGGATTTTTAAAATGGTAGACCTAAAATTTTTCAAAATTAGACTTGAAGGGCTGGAAAAGTCATTGAATTTTTAAAGAGTTCTGCAAAACCTGGCGAAATTTTGGAACTTCGAAAAAATGAATGGAATTTTCTTAATCGCACATATGCAAAAGTCTTAATAATTACTTTACGGTGAATTTTAGATTTGCGAATCGAAAATGTTTTATTTGTTACGATCATTCGAAGATTACCTGCGAATTCGCAAAAATTCACAGAAATTTTCTTCAAATGTAGTTTTTTTTGAACGAGCATATATATTCAGAATTTGTTTTCGACGTGGGAATTCTTGGTCTTTCAGTTGATATAAAAAAAAATTTAATTTAGCAAAGTGACAAAATAGGGCCGTTTTTATAATTCTTGAAATTGGATTTTCTCAAAAACCCTACAAAAAATGTTTAGAGGGAAATAGATGGAAATATTCAGTACATATCTCCTGATTTTTATTCTTGGTAAACCACTGCTTTGCATTAAAAAAAAAAGATTATTATTAAAAGTTTACACATATAGAAAATTCTACAAAAAATACTTCTTTCTTTTGTGATATCTTGCATCGTTTACAAGAAAAAATTATATTTAACAAAAAATTCGGTCCTGAAAAATGTTTAAGCTTCTACAAAACTTACAGGATGCCTTCCTTATTATAAGCATAAACTCTAAAAAATATGGGCAAAAATAAAAAAGCTGTTGCTCTCGAGAAAATCTCTATTTTTTTCATCGAATTATGAAAACACCACCTTTTTTATGTTTTCCAATTTTTTTAAAAAGTTTCTGCTAATATAAAAAAAGGCATGCTATTAGTTTAATTCGGGGTAAGCCGTTTTTGAAGCCGGGATTTTTTTTTAATATAATTTTTTTCTCGTAGACGATGCAAGATATCACAAAAGAGCAAAAGGTTATTTTTGTAGAACTCTTCTAGATGTGTAAACTGATATAATTTTTCTAAATTGCTCAATTTTTTTGGAATCAATTCGAACTGCATTTTGAAAAAAAAAATTGGAAGTAAATTAAAAAAACATAAACTTAAAAAAATCAAATTGTGTAACAAAATTGCACAAGAAGGCTTGAAAAGAAGTACGTTTAAATAAAATTTATATTAATAATTAAATGCACAGATTGACTTTCTTGGGTATATGTTTTTTAAAAACTGATTTTTTTAAAACACTTCTTTTTAAGCCATCTTGTGAGATTTCGTTACATAATTTGACTTTTTTAGGTTTATGTTTTTCAAAGAAATTTCAAGATAAGAGAAATATTTGTCTTATTTTAACTTCTTTTGTTCAATTATGTTACACAAATTGACTTTCTTTAGTATGTTTTTTAAAAATTGATTTTTTTTCAAACATATTCCAAATAAAAAATCATTCTCACACCGTGACCTAGACTTTTCTTGAAATTTTGCCTGATTTGAAATGGAATTGGTCAGTAATATAAATAATATGATTATAATTCCAGAATTTTTCAAAAAATTATAATATCAATGCAAATAATGTAGAAATTAACCATTGTTGAAAAGACCTTTACATTTGCATTAATTAATTGTTGTAAAAGAAATTATTGCTAAATCATTTTGCGATCAGTAGAATATGTTAAAATCAAATAGAATTGTCTGTATTTTTGAAATATGGACATGACATTTATTTTAAAGTAGACCTTTAAAACCAAAGAAATTCATGGAATTTTGAAACCAGACTTCTGTAGCAGTCCGGAATAGGGAGATTAAAGTTAATTGGTCAGTAATATAAATAATATGATAATAATTCCAGAATTTTTATAAATTTTATGATAATATCAATGAAAATAATGTAGAAATTAACAATTATTGAAAAGGCCTTTACATTTGTATTAATTAATTGTTGTACAACAAATTATTGCTAAATTAGTTTACGATCAGTAGAATATGTTGAAATCAAATAGAATTGTCTAGATTTTTGAAAATGTAGGCCTGATATTTTTTGTAAAGTAGACCTGAATAACGGACTTTTTGTAGCAACCCTGATTTTTTAACTGAACCTGAACCCTGAGTTAATTTAAAAATTAATTTACAGGGCGGAGTAGCATTTTTATCCATAAAAGGAGCCTTTAAAATCTACCATAAGCAGCAGCGATACGTTCGACAATGTCAAAGACGCATAATGGACTATACAGATACTAACGTGGCCATCTACAGAAGACAGCGAAACGCGGAGAACCAGACCGAGAACTAAATTTCAAGTGAGAGTATCTAGAAAAGTGCTCAGGATTTCAAATATTTCAGTTGCATATTGATCGATATGTAGTGTTTTTATCGACCCTTTATTGCCGTACTGTTACCCGGCGATTGAACGCTTGTATACGTCCAGTTTTTAATTCGTCTGTTGAAGTTACGACAAATGAGTAACGATTATTACACATGACACTAGTAAAAGTGAGACTAAGTAATAGACGTTCCCGAAACTATCCCAAGGTTTAGGTTAACATTCCTGTATAAAATACACCACAAATGTAACTTAAATCCCAACAAAATCTTCAAGGTAGCAACTCTAAGAGTACAGATCTGTAGCTTTTCTCGTTCGATTTCAGATGATGTCAGTAATTTTCTCTTTATTAATAATTCTCATACAACTTACTAGTGAAACAATCTTCTAGTTAGAGTTAGAGATTATTTGCGCGAAAGAAAGCGCTCTAGACAGTAATTTATTTTTATTTTTGTTGGAATTAAGTGAGGGAAAAATTTTCAACGAAAGATGAATCCGTTCGAAAAGATTTGATTCAAGTTTAAAGGGAACTTGAGACGAATTTCACACCTTGGATCAAAATTGTACATAATCATAATACGTACGACAATATTTTTCTGCTTTTGACAAAAAAATGATTCACTAAGTGCAACGATATACTTTGTGTTTGAAGTGGTGGCATGATTTGTAATAGTTTTATGTACTGTATAGTATACAATACAATCCTGAATTTTAAGATTTGTAATATAGTGTCTGTTAGTTGATTTTTGCTATTATGATACTGATTTATATAAGCAGGAAGCTTATAGAAAACTAATTGAAGAGTGTTTGAAGAATGTAGTTTGTATAGAGTATATATAATAACGTTCCTTCTACATGGTAAATTCTGCTCAGTCCTGGAGAATTAAACGGGTAAATTTATCTGAAACTAGAGTTGAAGTACTTTTCGTAACCTGCCATAATAGTAGGACGGACAAGTTTTTAAAGGAAGTTTTTGAAATTTTTTTCTTTCAGTTTTATCCAATAAATCCGGCGGATAAAATGTTTTTTTCTGTATTTTCTATTCTTTATTTATATTTTTTAGTGGTTCTATGCAACTTATTTTGATTTATATTTAAGTACATGAACATGAATTAAACTTGGTTAAACTGAATTCAAATTAATTTTTCAGGAGAGAATGCAGTAACAATTTTAATTATGTACCTTAAATATTAGCTTAAGAAAGTTACTCATTTTTTCGATATTAATGATCGGCCTTAAATCATCTCCCACAATTTTGAAAAGAAGATATCTTTTTAGCAAATTTAGGACGTTTAACTCTTAAATGGATTAAAATTAAGAAAACCCGATGTTAAAAAAAATGAGCTTCAAAATATAGAATAAAATCTCAAACAAGTTTTATTAACTTTTACAAGCTAATTTTTATGTTTTTGTGAAGTTTAAGAAAAATTTGTTCTGTATTTATATTATCTAATAAAGAAATTTGAATTCTGAATCAGAATCTTAAACTTTATTTTTTAATTCTAATTCCTATACATTTTTTTTAACTTATAGCCTATTTTATTAAAAATATTTTGCAGATAGTCTTAGGTAAGAAGACAATATTTTTTAATCGACAAAGTTACAGAAGTATTTGTATGTTTTTTGTTATGAGCAAACTTGTATTTAAAAAGTCATTATTTTCATTTTTTGACCAAATCTATAATTTATTTGAACTAATTTAATTAAATTCTTCAAATTCAATTATATGTAACTAAATTTTTAACAAAGTAGTTGAAAATATTACATTTTTTAATAAAACAGATTTTCAACCGAAGAGATGGATCTTCAACAAAAAAACAATGAATTTTTAACAAATAAGTAGTTCATCTTTTAGCTCATTAGTTAAATTTTCAACCAAAAAAGATGAATTCTCAATAAAAAATGTAACAATTGATACTTTAACCAAGAAAATATTTTCATTTTGAATCAAAAACAGTTGAATTTAACTAAAAATTACGAATTTTTAATATCATAGTTTAATCCTCCGTAAAAATAGATTCAATTTCAACCAAACAGTCGTATTTTTAACAAAAACAAAATTTATATCAAGAGATTAATTTCCAAATAGAAATGACGAATTTTCAACAAGAGTTGTTTTTCAGACAATAAAGAAAACAATTTCATCCAAAATATAGAATTTCCAAGCCAAAAAGACGAGCTTTTTAAAAAAAGTTGAATTTTCAATCAAGAAGATTAATTTTCTACAAAAAAGGCGGATTTTCGACAAATTACATAAACTTTCAACCTATTAGTTGAATTTTTAAGCTGGAAAAGATCAACTTTGAACCAAAAATGAAGTAGTTAAATTTTCTTTTAACAAAATTTGTATTAAAACGATTTTCGACAAACCAGTTGAATCTTCAATTGGAAATTATCAATTTGCAACAAGAAAGTTAATTTTGAACCAAAAAAGTTGAATTTTCAACCGAACGATTAAATTTTTAGTTTAAAAAATTAATTTTCAACCAAAAAAATTAATTATCAGCCAAAAATGTAATTGTTGATATTTCAACGAAAAAATATTGTCATTTAAAATAAAAAATCAGTTGAATTTAACCAATAAAGACGAATTGAAGAAAACTTTATTCCTCAACTATAACTGATTAACTTTTGACCAAACGGTTGCTTTATTAATAAAAAATTTATTTTCTAGAAAACAAAGAAACAAATTGTCATCAAAATACATAAATTTTTATCAAGATAGTTACATTTTCAACCAAAAACGAAAAGAATTTTCCAAAAATTAGTTGAATTTTTAACCAAAGAAATGAATTTTCAAAAAAGAAGTTCAACTGTTGATTAAATAGTTTCACTTTCACTTATCGGAAATTTAATTTCAAGTCAAATTTAAAAATCGAAACAATTATTCTCCTTGATTTTAGCTAAACATCAAAACTTTTACTTATCGGAAATTTCACTTCAAATCAGATTAAAATAAAGTAAAATATTCTCAATTTTAATATCGGAAATTGAATGTTAATTCAAATTTAAATCAAATTAATAAATTATTCTGTTTGATTTTAGCTAAGCATCAAAACTTTCACTTATCGGAAATTTCATATCAAATCAAATTTAAATCAAATTAATTATTCGTCTTAATTTTATTATTGGAAATTAAATTTCAAGTCAAATATAAATTTTTACTAAAAATAAAAATTTAAACTTATCAGAAATTTCATTTTAAATTTAAATCAAATTATACCTTAATTTCTGTATCGGAAATTGAATTTCAAGTCAAATTTGAATCAAATCAATCAATTATTCTCCCA
>CAKNXH010060551.1:10069-20802 GCA_932178445.1 Andricus quercusramuli | reverse complement strand
TGTATGTTTGTCTGTCTGTTTGTCTATCTATCTGTCTGTCTGTTTGTATGTATGTTTTCATGTATGTTTTCATGTATGTTTGTCTGTCTTTTTGTCTGTCTGTTTGTCTGTCTGTTTGTATGTTTGTCTGTCTGTCTATCTGTCTGTCTGCTTGTTGTTGTTCAAGATTCATAATTTCAATTGTTTGAAAATTAAACTCTTCTAAAGAAAATTCGTCTCTTTTGGAAAACATTCAACTTTTTTGGTAAAAAATACTCTTGGTTGAAAATCCATTCTTTGGCTAAGGGTAAAACTATTTTGTTGAAACTTTGTCTTTTTTGGCTACGTTCAGCTGTTTTTTACTTAGAATTAAAATCTTTTTTATTATGATGTTAATTCTTCATAACTACTTGATCTAAAATCAATATTTTTTAAATATTGATTATTAATATAATAAGTTTCGAAAAAAAATCTCTAGCTCCGCTGGGATTCGAACACGAGGTCTTTCAGATGTTGGTGTTCGAATCCCAGCGGAGCTAGAGAGATTTTTTTCGAAACTCATAAAATAAATAATCAATATTCAAAAAATACTGATTTTAGACCAAGTAGACAAAAAACATTAATATCATAATAATTAATATTTCGCTGGCCAAAACCCATAACATCAATTAATTAAAAATTTTTTGATCGAAATATCAATTATCTATTACATTTCTCGTTAAGAATTCAACTTTTTTTATTGAAAATATTCAACTACTTGGTTGCAAATTAACTAATATTTTTTTATGTACTTCTGCCGAGTCCCTGGTGGTTCGGATCCCACCTAAACTGTAGGACCCCTCAAAAGAGTTCAGTGACCTCTTTAAATATAAAAAACAATTAGAATTAATGAAGTAATAAGAATTGATGAAATAATGAGACTTTATGGAATAATTAGAATTGATGAAATGATTAGAATTGATGAAACAATTATGATTGACGAAATTCTTTCTACAAAAACAAACGAATCCAGCTAGGTAGCTTTCTCACATTCTGAGGAGTAGTGATCGCAATTCAATGGCCGATAACGAATGTGTATGTCCGAGAGCCGAGGTCACGCACGCGAAAAAAAAAAACAATATCACATGGGTCGCGCACGCGCCTCGTCACCCACGCGTAAACAACTCGTGACGTCATCACGGATATTTACGACGATGCCGATACTGTACTGTGTACTCCACACTCGAGAATTATTGAACAGCGTCTCTTTTTTTTTCGATCATTAAATTATTATATATAATTATAACCATTATTTATTTTTATATTTATATGTTTATATTTATATTTTCATATTTTTGAATTTATATTTTTATGCCTATATTTTCATTTTTATATTTTTATATTTATTTATTATTTTAAGCCTTCTCCAAGACCCCCACCCCCCACCTCCTTGTAACAAACTTTTTTGTATTACTACTTTGCAGAGTGAAAATTTCATTAAAAAAAAATAATTTTTAACAAAGTAGTTCAACTTTTACCATTTCTTTTTATATTAATATTTTTATATTTTTATATTTATATTTATATATGAAAGAAAAAAAAGTAAACCTGAATTGTTGAAACTTTCAAGCCAAAAGACAAATTTTCTGTACAAAAATTGAATTATGAACGAAAAAATATCAAATTTATAAAAAAAAATTAATTTTCATCCAAAGATTGTATGTCTGTATGTCTGTATGTTTGTATGTCTGTTTGTCTGCCTGTTTGTCTGTCTGTTTGTCTGTTTGTCTGTCTGTTTGCCTATCTGTTTGTATGTTTGTCTGTATGTTTGTCTGTCTGTTTGTCTATCTATCTGTCTGTCTGTTTGTCTGCCTGTTTGTCTGTCTGTCTGTTTGTATGTTTGTGTGTATGTTTGTCTGTATGTTTGTCTGTCTGTTTGTGTGTCTGTTTGTCTGTCTGTTTGTATGTATGTTTGTATGTCTGTCTGTCTGTTTGTTTGTCTGTTTGTTTGTCTGTATGTTTGTCTGTCTGTTTGTCTGTCTGTCTATTTGTCTGTCTGTTTGTCTGTATGTTTGTCTGTCTGTTTGTCTGTCTGTTTGTCTGTCTGTATGCCTATCTGTTTGTCTGTATGTTTGTATGTATGGTTGTCTGTCTGTTTTTATGTATGTTTTTATGTCCGTTTGTATGTCTGTTTGTCTGCATGTTTGTCTGTCTGTCTGTATGTTTGTCTGTCTGTTTGTCTGTTTTTCTGTCTGTTTGCCTATCTGTTTGTCTGTATGTTTGTATGTCTGTTTGTCTGTCTGTCTGTTTGTCTGTCTGTTTGCCTATCTGTTTGTCTGTATGTTTGTATGTATGGTTGTCTGTCTGTTTTTATGTCCGTTTGTCTGTCTGTTTGTCTGCCTGTTTGTCTGTCTGTTTGTATGTTTGTGTGTGTGTTTGTCTGTATGTTTGTCTGTCTGTTTGTCTGTTTGTCTGCCTGTCTGTCTGTTTGTCTGTCTGTTTGTCTGTCTATTTGTTTGTCTGTTTGTCTGCCTGTTTGTCTGTATGTTTGTCTGTCTGTTTGTTTGTCTGTTTGTCTGTCTTTTTGCCTATCTGTTTGTCTGTATGTTTGTATGTATGGTTGTCTGTCTGTTTTTATGTCTGTTTTTATGTCCGTTTGTCTGTCTGTTTGTCTGCCTGTTTGTCTGTCTGTTTGTATGTTTGTGTGTATGTTTGTCTGTCTGTTGTCTGTCTGTTTGTCTGTCTATTTGTCTGTCTGTTTTTCTGTCTGTTTGTCTGTATGTCGGTTTTTCTGTTGGTTTTTTATCTGTCCGTTTGTCTGTCTGTCTGTATGTTTGTCTTTCTGTTTGTTTGTCTGTTTGTCTGTCTGTTTATCTGTCTGTTTATTTTATTGTTATTATTAATATTTACTATATATAAACAATACTCGAAACTATTGTTGTCGAGAAATCCGTTTTCAAGATTTGGATGAAGCTGTCGTTTTTTGTATTATCATCAGAGAATAAAAACATGTTTTAACGTCTTCTCAGAGTAGATGAAAATATGAAGTATAAATTATTTTAATTAATTTTTGTCCGAAAAAAACATATTTTCCTTTCGCTCCGCTGGGAATTGAACCACAGAACTTCCGATTGCCGGTCATCATTTATATTTCCATCTAGTTTAAAAATACGTTAAAAATTGCTGTTATTTTCTGATAATAATACAAATTTCTTGATAAACTTACAATCAAAAATGGAATAGTTAAACTGTCAGTTAAAAAAATTAATTTTCAACAGCAGCAAAATTCAACAATATAGTTAAATTTTCAATAAAGAAGGTTAATTATTCAACAAATAGTTTAATTTTTAACCAAAAATATGAATTTTCAACACTCGAAAATGGAATAATTAAACTTTTAGCTGAAAAATAATAATTTTCAACCAAAAAAAAAATAAATTTTCAAAAAACGATATAGTTAAATTTTCAATTGAAGTATATTGATGATTCAATAAATAATTTAATTTTTAACCACAAACTTGAATTGTTATCCAAAAAGATTCATTTTCTGCCAAAAAGACGAATTTTCAAACAAACTACATGAATTTGTAACTAAAAAAGATCAATTTTCTATGAAATAATTAAATTTGCAACTAAAAAAGATAATTTTTCAACAAAAATTGAATCATATTTGCAATGAATTTCCAAGCTAATTAAATTATTTCAACAATTAATTTATTTAATTAAAATTAATTATTTGAATTATTTAATTAATTTATTTAAAAATTAATTTTCTACCAAAAGAGATGAAATTTTTCGAAATAAATTTATTATTAGATATTTTTTCAATAGTTATTATAATTATGATAAATTTGAACCATTATTGACATTTTTTCTATGAAATATAGATTTTAGAAGAGAACAGAACAGAAAAATTCTTTCTTTTCTTGAAGCTTGACTTTGCTAAACCTTAAATTAAGCCAAATTTCCGGCTTCAATCAAGCTCCTTTTTTTCTAACACCGGAGACACATTCTTAATATAAAATTATAAATTTCATTAAAAATTTATAACTTTTAAACAAATAAAAATATCAAAATTTAATTATAGTAAGCAAAAAATGATTTTAAGAAAGTAAATATTGTTTTAAGACTTTGAGGCTTAAATCTAGCTCAAGTCGAAAAATATAGGCTGATTTTAAGGCGTCGATGATTAAATCTAATAAAAATAATCGAGTTGACACTCATATTGAAAACACGTGTTTTATGATGAAACTCAGCTACCTAGATAAGGATAAGGGTGAGTGGCGATTACGTGGAATTATTTCATAAAGTTACTAATTGCGCGTAATTGGTATCCGCTTCTTGCACAGAGAACTGGAACACATTATCCTTTGCCGGTAGGATTTTTGCTTTAAAACAAACGGTTAACATTTTTCTTTATTCATTAGGAACATCCGTTTCAAGACTAATGATGTCTTTTTTCGTATAAAAAGATAGTTATTTATAATTAAAAATAGAAAAAAAATAACTGAAATTAAATTAATTAAAAAAAAAAAGATCTTTTCCTTTCGCTCCGCTGGGATTCGAACGCCAGTTCAACTGATTGCCGGTAAGGTGCTCTACCACTAAGCTACTAGAGAGATAGGAAGAATTTAAACTTATTCAATTTTCAAGATTGTCAATATTTCTAACTTTTCAATTTTCAAGTTCTACAATTTGAACAGTTATACTTGAAAATTATTGAATTTTGAAAAAATAGAATTGAAACTTATTCAATTTCCGAGATTTTTAAGTTTTTCAAGATTTTCAACTTCTCAATTTTTAAGTTCTATAATTTGAAGAGTTATAATTGAAACTTGTTGAATTTTGAAAATATAGAATTGAAACTTATTTAAGTTTCAAGATTTTTAAGTTTTTCAAGGTTTTGAAGATTTCCAGCTTTTCAATTTTCAAGTTCTGCAATTTTGATGAATTAGAATTGAAAATTGTTGAATTTGAAAAATATGGAATTGAAACTTATTCAATTTTCAAGATTTTTAAGTTTTCAATTTTCAAGTTCTACAATTTTGAAGAGTTATAATTGAAAATTATTTAATTTTGAAAATATGGAATTGAAACTTATTCAATTTTCAAGATTTTCAAGTTTTTCAAGATATTCAACTTTTCAATTATTCAGTTCTACAATTTGAAGAGTTGTAATAGAAAATTATTGAATTTGGAAAAGATAGAATTGAAACTTATTCAATTCTCAAGATTTGGAAGATTTTCAACTTTTCCATTTTCAAGTTCTACAATTTTCAAGAGTTATAATTAAAAATGATTGAATTATGAAAATATAGAATTGAAACTTATTCAATTTTCAAGATTTTCAAGTTCTAAAATTTTGAAGAGTTATATTTGAAAATTATTGAATTTTGAAAATATTGAATTGAAAATTAGTCAATTTTCAAGATTTTCAAGTTTTTCAAGACATTCAACTTTTCAATTATTAAGTTCTACAATTTAAAGAGTTGTAATAGAAAATTATTGAATTTGGAAAATGTAGAATTGAAACTTATTCAATTCTCAAGATTTGGAAGAGTTTCAACTTTCCAATTATTAAGTTCTACAATTTTGAAGAGTTATAATAAAAAATCATTTAGTTATGAAAATATAGAATTGAAACATATTCAATTTTTAAGATTTTCATGTTCTACAATTTTGAAGAGTTATAATTGAAAATTATTGAATTTTGAAAATATAGAATTGAAAATTAGTCAATTTTTCAAGATTTTCAAGTTTTTCAAGATATTGAACTTTTCAATTATTAAGTTCTACAATTTGAAGAGTTGCAATAGAAAATTATTTCATTTTGAAAATATAAAATTGAAACGTATTCAGTTTTCAAGTTTTTCAACATATTCAACTTTCCAATTATTAAGTTCTACAATTTGAAGAGTTATAATTGAAAATGATTGAATTTGGAAAATATAGAATTGAAACTTAGTCAATTTTCAAGATTTTCAAGTTTTTCAAGATATTCAACTTTTTGATTTTCAAGCTCCACAATTTGGAGACTTAAAATTGAAAATGATTGAATTTTGAAAATATAGAATTGAAACTCATTCAATTTTAAAGATTTTCAAAATTTTCAACTTTTCAATTTTCAAGTTCTACAATTTTGAAGACTAATAATTGAAAATTATTGAATTTTTAAAATATAGAATTGAAACTTAGTCAATTTTCCAGATTGTCAAGATTTTTATCTTTTCAATTTTCAAGCTCCACAATTTGAAGAGTTATAATTGAAAATGACTGAATTTGGAAAATATAGAATTGAAACTTATTCAATTCTCAAGATTTTCAAGTTTTTCTAGATATTCAACTTTTCAATTTTCAAGCTTCACAATTGGACGAGCTATAATTGAAAATCGTTGAATTTGGAAAATGTAGAATTGAAACTTATTCAATTTTAAGGTTTTTCAAGATTTTCAACTTTTCAATTTTCAAGTTCTACAATTTTGAAAAGTTATAATAAAAAAATAATTAGATATGAAAACGTAGAATTGAAACTTATACAATTTTCAAAATTTTCAAGTTTTTCAAAATTTTGAGGATTTTCAACTTTTCAATTTTCAAATTCTACAATTTTGAAGCGGTATAATTGAAAATTATTGAATTTGAAAAACATAGAATTGAAACTCATTGAATTTTCAAGATTTACTAGTTTTCAATTTTCAAGTCCTACAAGTTTGAAAATATATAATTGAAAATTATTGAATTTTGAAAATATAGAATTGAAACTTAGTCAATTTTCAAGACTTTCAAGTTTTTCAAGATATTCAACTTTTCAATTTTCAAGCTCCACAATTTGGAGACTTAAAATTGAAAATGATTGAATTTGGAAAATATAGAATTGAAACTTATTCAATTTTAAAGATTTTGAAGATTTTCAACTTTTCAATTTTCAAGTTCTACAATTTTAAAGACTGATAATTGAAAATTATTGAATTTTGAAAATATAGAATTGAAGCTTAGTCAATTTTCAAGATTGTCAAGATTTTTATCTTTTCAATTTTCAAGTTCTACAATTTTGAAGAGTTATAATAAAAAATAATTTATTTATGAAAAGGTAGAACTGAAACTAATTCAATTTTCAAGATTTTCAAGTTTTTCAAAATTTTTAGGATTTTCAACTTTCCAATTTTCAAACTTTACAATTTTTGAGAGTCCTAATTGGAAATTATTGAATTTAAGAAATATAGAATTGAAACTCATTCAATTTTCAAAATTTTTAAGTTTTTCAAGATTTTAAAGATGTTCAACTTTTCAATTTTCATGCTCTACAATTTTGAAGAGTTATAATTGAATATTATTGAATTTTCAAAATATAGAATTGAAAATTATTGAATTTCCAAAATATAGAATTGAAAATTATTCAGTTTTTAAGATTTATATTTTTAAAGTATGTAATTTTTAAAGTTTTTTTTGTTGCTTGAAAAGTTCAATTTTAAGGTTTTACAATTGAAAAATTTTCTGTTTTGAAGATGTGTAATTTAAAATAGAAGTGCTTAAATTTTGACGATTTCTAAAATCAAAAAACTAATTTTCAATTCTAAATTGTCAAAACTAATGAAATTTGAATGTAAATAATAAAAATTTAATAATTTTTAATTGTACAACATGAAAATTTCATAATTTTTATTTTCAAATTTTCAAAATTGAAAACCCAATAATTTTAAATATTTACAACTCAAACTTCTACAATTATAAACAGTTACAATTGAAAATCCTTCAACTTTAAAAATGTATAAATTAAAATTCTGAACATTTGATGATTTTGAAGATCAAATGTCAAGCTTTCAATTCTAAATCTTCTAAATTAAAGAAATTTTAAATGTAAATCTTCAAAATTTTTATATTCTTATTTTAAAGATACGTAATATTGAACATTTTTATTGGAATAAATAAGCTTTAAAAATTATTAATTTAAAAATAATTAATCAACTTTATTATTAATTAGAAATAAGTAGATGGACTGGGCCGGTTCTAAAAACAAATTTCTACCTTACCGACATCGAGAACATTCTAAAGCTAAAGTGGTTTGTGTCCGTGCTAAGTTTCTAGAATATTCTGGATGACGTCATAAAAAGATACTGCGCAAATATTAAATTCTGTCAACTACGCTAATTGAGATAATGAACAACCTTGAAGTTGTTCACGCAAAATTCATTTCTCATAATTGCACAATATCACTGTAGTCATCAAGAAGATTCTGGAAATTTAGGACGGACAAGAACCACTTCAGCTTCAGCATGTTCTCGATGTCGGTAAGGTAGGAAGGAGTTCCTTTCCAGAACAGGTCCTGCCCATCTACTGAAACATTTCTAAGAAGAACCGTCAAACGGGGTAATTTCGAACATCCGGGGTAAATTCGGACATTTCTAAATTGATAGTTTGAAATACTTAAAGGGGTTTTAACCAAAATCAAGCACCAAATAAAGCCTTAACAAAGCCTCAACTGGTTCTAGATTCAGGTTGAACCCCTTAAAAAAATTTAAACTATTAAATCAGGAATGTCCGGATTCACCCCACGTGTCCGAAATTACCCCGTTCGACGGTAAACTTTTTTAATACCTAAACAGTTCATCGCAATGATGCGGGTTTAAGTTCATATAAATCATTGTTGCGGCAATGCATTTTTCTAAATTTGACCTTATCTAATTTGTATGCACACTCCTATAATAAATTTTCATCCGCTGGATAAAATGAAGATTATATCTGTTTGATAAACGTGGCTATTCTCCGGTTGCTACTGGAATTTCATTCGATTTTATTAGCCGAACGTTTGACCGTTTCGTGTTAACCCTGATTCCTGCTTCACGTCACTAGGTTAATGGTATCGTTCAATTTTAGCATCTTGCGAGAAACAGACGCTCTTTCATGAATATTTATCTCGTATTACTCAAGATCTACAGAAATCTTTAATAATAAAGCTCTCGCAATTAATTAAAAATACCAAAATCTTTATGTCAACAACCCAATTATCAAAAAGCCCATAAGGCTATGTTCGATTGATATCTCGAAAGCATTGTTGTCGGGAAACACGTGTTCATTAGTGGAAGAAGCTGTCGTTTTTTATTTTGTTTAAAATCCAAAGTTTGCCATCGACGGATTTATAAAATGTAATCCAATTATTAGGAAACCCATGAGGTTATTTTGGAATAATACCTAGAGACTGTTGTTATCTCAAAACTATTGTTATCGCGAAGCTATTGTTATCTCAGATCTATTGTCGCTGAGAAGCCCGTGTTCATGATTAGATGAAACTGTCGTTTTTTTTGTCCCGTCTAAAATACAAATGTTTGCAAACATCAGGTTTATTAGAAATGTAATCCAATCATTAAAAACCCCATGAGGTTATTTTGGATTAATAACTATTGCTATCTCGAAACTATTGTTGTCCGGAAATCCGTGTTTATGATTGGAAGAGGCTGTGTTTTTTTTATTTCGTTTAAAATAGAACAGTTTGCAAATGTCAGATTCATTAGAAAATTAATCCAATTACTAAAAACCCAACAGGTTATTTTGAATTATTATCTCGAAACTATTGTTGTCCGGAAATTCGTTTTCATTTATTAGGTATAGCTGTCCTTTGTTTATCCCGTCTAAAATACAAATGTTTGCAAACATCAGGTTTATTAGAAATGTAATCCAATTACCAAAAAGCTCATGAGGACATTTAGGATTAACATCTCGAAACTATTATCTCGAAAATATTGTTGCAGAGGAATCCCTATTAATGATTGGAAGAGGCTGTCATTTTTTATATCGTTTACAAAACAAAACTTTGCAAACATCAGGTTTATCAGAAATGTAATCCAATCATCAAAAATCTCCGGAGGCAACTCTAAATTTATATCTCGAAACTAATGTTATCCTGAAACTATTGCTGTCCGGAAGACCGTGTTCATAATTGGAAGAGGCTGTCGTTTTTTATTTTGTTTAACATACAAAAGTTTGCCAACGTATGATTTATGAGAAATGTAATCCAATCATTAAAAACCCCATGAGGTTATTTTGGATTATTATCAAAAAGCTCATGAGGCCATTTAGGATTAACATCTCGAAACTATTGTTATCTCGAAACTATTGTTGCAGAGGAATGCCTGTTCATGATTGGAAGAGGCTGTCGTTTTTTATATCGTTTATAAAACAAAACTTTGCAAACATCAGGTTTATTAGAAATGAAATACAATTATTAGGAAACCCATGAGGTTATTTTGGAATAATACCTAGAGACTATTGCCATCTCAAAACTATTGTTATCTCGAAGCTATTGTTATCTCGAAGCTATTGTCGCCGAGAAGCCCGTGTTCATGATTAGATGAAGCTCTCGTTTTTTTTGTCCCGTTTGAAATACAGAATTTTGGAAACATGAGATTTATTAGAAATGTAATCCAATCATTAAAAACCCCATGAGGTTATTTTGGAATAATAACTATTGCTACCTCGAAACTATTGTTGTCCGGAAATCCGTGTTTATGATTGGAAGAGGCTGTGGTTTTTTTAATTCGTTCAAAATAGAACAGTTTGCAAATGTCAGATTCATTAGAAAATTAATCCAATTATTAAAACCCCAAGAGGCTCTTCTGAATTATTATCTCGAAACTATTGTCCGGAAATCCGTTTTCATTTATTAGATATAGCTGTACTTTGTTTATCCCGTCTAAAATATAAATGTTTGCAAACATCGGGTTTATTAGAAATGTAATCCAATTATCAAAAAGCTCATGAGGCCATTTAGGATTAACATC
>CAKNXH010060550.1:171396-212786 GCA_932178445.1 Andricus quercusramuli | reverse complement strand
AGTTAGGGGGTACGTGGATTAGCACGCTTGTGGTGACGAATGTAATTATTTCAAAAAAATAGGCGACTAAACTCGCTGTTCCCAAGCGTAGGTGGGTGAGCCTGCTTGTGGTTTGGTAGTATTCGTTTCTAGGGGTTAGGTGATTTAGGGGGTACGTGAATTAGTACGCTTGTGGTGCCGAATGTAATTATTTCAAAAAAATAGGCGGCTAAACTCGCTGTTCCCAGGGATAGGCCTGCTTGTCGTTTGGTAGAGGTGGTTTCTAAGGGTTAGCTGGGTTAGAGGGTAGGTGGGGAGGGGTGCTTCAAATCAATTTTATGCGCTATGCACTTGAAAATTTGTATAATTAGATTAATGAAGATGCAACAACTATGCTCGTTGCTTAATCTCATTTTCACCCCATTCTAGAGGTGTTTTTTTGGCTCTAGCTAAAAATGTTGGGGGTATATGAATTTTTCTGACCTCGGATTCGGATTCAGCGATAAAAAATACATAGGGATGCATGGGTCTGTGTTGGAATTGCAACGATTTTTGCGATATATATTTAAGTGTGATAAAAGTGCGAGAAGAGAAGATAGGCTGTGCCCTCTTCTCTGGACCATAGGTAAAGGGCCTGAGGGCTTTTCAATAGTTTAGTTCTGTCGTGACAAGCCGTCGGGTAGCACGCAGACATGAAGACTCTAAAGATTTAAAGTAAAGTTCCAGTTTTCAATTCCATTTTAAAGTATCCAGCATTGTATTACAGTTTCCTTTTGTTCATCCAAATATACAGTTCATTTATTTATCTTCAGATATAGTGTTTGTTTCTTTTGACCTTTTTATCGTACGCGGTTACTATTTTTCCATTAGTTCCAACAGGTTATGGGCCCAGAGATATAGAAGTGATAAGAAACAAGTGAAGTGAATATTTATTTGGAGTGACATTACAGTAAGGATTAAGTGACATTAATGTGACATTGCAGTGAGGCGAAAGTGACATTTGTGAACAGTGTTAAAGTGTTAATAGAAGTGTTCGAAAATGGCGCAAGTATTTCGCCCCAGTTTTTAAATTGAAAAACTAAATAACAATAATTATGCGGTATGGAAATACAGAGTAAAGCATATGCTTCTGAACATAAAACTGTGGTCAGTGGTTGACAAAGAAGCTCCAGCGGTTCGGGATGAGGCTTGGCAAGAAAAGGACGATCAAGCTTTTTCTACGATTGGTTTGCTCGTGGGCGACAACCAATTAGTGCACATTGCGAACACCGCCAGTGCAAGAGAAGCCTGGAAAGCATTAGAAGACTACCATCAGAAATCGTCAGAAGCCAGTATAGTCCATTTATACAGAGTCCTATGCAGAATGCGATTAGCGGAAGACGGTGACATGGAGGACCATGTCAACAAAATGCAGGACACATTCAACCGAATGACAGCTCTTGGAGAAGAGATCAGGGATAAATTTGCAGCGGCTATGTTGTTGGAGAGCTTGCCAGAATCATATGAAACTTTGGTCACCACGTTGGAAAGTCGAACTGAAGGTCTTACGACATCTTTGGTCAAAAGCCAGTTGATCGACGAATACAGGAGACGAAAAAATAAACTGGCTATCAACAACATGACCGAATATCAAGGAGAAGCGGCGATGAAAGCTCAAGCGCGCACAAATTTACAGAAGGAATGCTTTTTCTGCAAGAAGACAGGGCATTTTAAAAGGGACTGTGAAAAATATCAAGCCTGGAAGAAAAAGCAGGAGAAAGCAAGTACAGTCACACAGTGCAAAGAACTAGCTTTTACAACAAGAGAATGTAAGGAGTCGAAACCTACAGAAGAGGTTTGTTCAAAAGCTAGGAAAGTGAATGCTCAAGAAGGAAAGAAGGTTTGGATCATGGATTCAGGGGCAACAAGCTACATGGCCGACAACAAGGATTTTTTTTTAGGAAATCGTCTCAGGAAGATAAGGAACGGTTCGTTTTGCAGACGACGAAGAATTTGCTGAAATACAAGGGGTCGGATCAGGAACCATAAAGTTTATAGTTGAAGGACAGGGAGTGACCGTGAAAGTGAGAAACGTGCTATACGTACCAACCTTAAGCTCAAGTTTACTGTCCGTAAGGAAATTAGCCGGGAAGGGTTTTAGTGTACAGTTTAAGGGCAATCATTGTGACGTCGTTAGCCTCAAGGACGGAAAAGTGAAAGCGACTGCAGTTTTAGCATCATCCCAACTCTACGAGCTAAAACTAGTTAATACGGTGAGGGCATAAAACAAATCAAAGGGTAGGTGTGGCGAGCGCGAGGAACGGTCGGGGAGCATACAGCCCAGGTATCGAGTACCTGCAGATACAAAGAATGCCGGGACAGTAGTTAAAGAGACTGTTTCAAGAAAATTCGTAGACGTAGAGGTGTTTTTCGAATCCATTGAACAGTTTCAAAAGGAATTAGGGAAAGCAAACGATGATGAGGATTCAGCGAAGGATTCCAGTTCCAGTACACAGGCAGATGAATACATCGAGGGAGAAACGGAAGGAAGTAGCAGTGGAGAAAAGGATAGCATGAATCAAGATCCCGTTTCAGATAGTGACCAGGATATAGACAATACAGAGTTCAGGGTTAAAAATCAACCGTCCAAATCACTTAGAAAATCTGAAAGATGCAATAAAGGAACACCACCAGAGAGATATACGGATTCATCCAAATCAACAGGAATTTTCTACGGAGTATGCGGACAAGGGGGCGGAATGGTAGAGTTGCCCTTAAACTTAAAGCCAGCACCAAATGATCGAGGCCCAATGACCCAAATACGGAGGGATGTTGATACAGATAAAGGATCTTCAAGCTTGAGTTCAACGACCTTAGAGGACTTTAACTTTTAAAGGACCTGCAAGGGTCAACTAAATTTTGTGTGAAGTGTTTTCTCTTTTATGGAAATTAGATAAAGTTTCTTTTAGGTTTCAGATTACATTTTTGTTTTTAAAGTGAAGTGCCAACGTATGAAAATTTTATTTGTATATCGCGATTATATCGTTGAGGGGGCGTGTTGGAATTGCAACGATTATTGCGATATATATTTAAGTGTGATAAAAGTGCGAGAAGAGAAGATAGGCTGTGCCCTCTTCTCTGGACCATAGGTAAAGGGCCTGAGGGCTTTTCAATAGTTCAGTTCTGTCGTGACAAGCCGTCGGGTAGCACGCAGACATGAAGACTCTAAAGATTTAAAGTAAAGTTCCAGTTTTCAGTTCCATTTTAAAGTATCCAGCATTGTATTACAGTTTCCTTTTTTTCATCTATTTATCTTCACATATAGTGTTTGTTTCTTTTGACCTTTTTATCGTACGCGGTTACTATTTTTCCATTAGTTCCAACAGTCTGGTTGCGGGATATGAAATTTAATTTTTTTTGTGGGGCTGTGTTATAGACAGTCAGCTGGACAGTGACCAAGACGTCTGTATAACGTTATTGAATCTAGTTACTTGCTCCTTCAGAATCAATTCATTGACTGAGGTTGTGTTACGTAGGGCACAGGTGAAAATATTCGCGTAGAAATCCACGTGAAAGTACACGTGGAAATTGAGTAAAAATCATGTGGAATTTGAGTCACAATTTGAGACAAAGAACAAAACGTCAAAGCATCACGTTGGATACCACGTGAAAATTCACGTATAATTCCACGTGTTACTTCATTGTTCAGTTTCTGTGTACTTAAAATATTAAAACCACGACTAGACCTGTGGGATGTCACATGTTTTAAAGTAGGCAGGGTACCTAAAAATAAGAAATGACAACCAGGGCCGGCAAAACGTGTTGAGAACAGGTGGGTAGTTTTGCTGGCCGAGAGAAGGGGGAAGGTCTTTGTTATTATTGTTTTTGTTTTGTTCGAATTTTCAGGTGGATAATTACTCACCTTCAGCAATTTCAAGTGGCTAGTACTATACCCACCGTACATAGGGCTTCCGCCGGCCCTGATGACAACCATTTTTGCCCATCTCTTACGGTTCACCAGATATTTATAGTTGAAAAAATACGTTCAATGTTCCACGTAAATTTCTACGTGAACTGTTCTAAAATACTACCCAAATTTCGACGTAAATTTCCACGTGGATCTCCAAGTATAATTATTCCATGCGAATATTTCACTTGGGGGTTTATACTTATCCCTCAATGTAACAAAATTTTTATCTCCCTGTTTTATCAAACTTGCGTAGGGGGAAATTTTCGTTAAAAATGATTTACAAACTCTCTCGCAACTTCGTTTATTAATAGTAGTGTGTGCAGTTTGATATTTACTTATCCCGCATTTAGTTAAACAAAAAATTCTTCAAATTTAAGAAATGAAGAAAGTTATTGTACGCACTGCGAAAATTATATGTTCTAAAAATAGATCTTACAGAAATTTCCGTATCGATCTTCTTTCTTCCTTCGGATTTATTGGTGGTGCACACTTCGACGCCTTTCCTACATTCTCAGGCCTCTTTTACAACTTAAAACCCCATGTCCAACTCCTAAGTTGCCCAACCTCATTTCTAACTCCCCCAAGTATAAAAAACATCAAAACTTTTTCATATTTTGTAAGGCAAAAAGGAATAAGTAAATTACGGTTAATATTATTACCTATTACGAGCAAGACTACTTGTAAGTGAAATTCCGTAATACCAGTACTATAGCGAGTAAGCGACATGGACGGAAAAAGACCGCGCACAAAATGTGCTGTCTGATTGAGAGGTTCCAGGTTACGTATATCAGAGTTTTTATCGATACGAGCTGTTTACTTGAAACTAGGGTAAACTATTTTTGAACAAAATTCGAAATTTCGAGCAAAAAATGTATTTTTTAATAAAAAATTCCAATATTTACAATAAAAAAGCAATGAATTGAACGAAATCAATCAAATCAAATCAACAAAATCAATAGAACCAAAGAAATAAAATAAATCTATCATAGCAATAAAATCAATAAATTGAATGAGATACTAAAATAAAATTATTATCAATAAAATCAAAATTTTGCTGATTTTAGTGATTTTATTAAATTTATTGATTTTATTGATACTACTGATTTTTGTATTGTTTTGATTCGATTGATTTGATTGATGTTGTTCATTTTTTTTATTATATTGATAATTATTTTATTTTGTTGTTTTTAGTGATTTTATTGATTTATTTGATTTTTTTATTAAGAAATACAATTGAATAAATCAATCAAATCAATCAATTGAATAAAATCACTAAAATAAATAAAATCAATTTATTATGAATAAAATTAATCAGATATACAACGTCAATAAAATCTAAACACAAGAAAAATCAACAATATCAATAAAATCAATAAATTGAATAAAATCATGAAAATCAGTAAAATCAGTAAAATTCTGATTTTATTGATATAAATTTGATTTTAGTATTTTATTCAATTTATTGTCTTCATTAATTCATTTGATTATATTTTTCAATACAAAATTCAAATATTTACAATAAAATAAAAGCAATAAATTGAACAAAATCAATAAAATCAAATCAACAAAATCAGAATAATAGAAAAATCAACAATATCAATAAAATCAATAAATTGCATAAAATCACTAAAATCAGTCAAATTTGGATTTTATTGATAATAATGTGATTTCATTATCTTATTCAATTTATTGATTTTATTGCTATGATTGATTTATTTTATTTTATTGGTTCTATGGATTTTGTTGATTTGATTGATTTTGTTCAATTTATTGCTTTTTTATTGTAAATATTTTATTTTATGTTTAAATACAATCAAATGAATGAATGAAGTCAGTAAATTTGATAAAATACTAAAATCAAATTATTATCAATAAAATCAAAATTTTACTGATTTTAGTGATTTTATGCAATTTATTGATTTTATTGTTATTGTTTTTTTTAGTGATTTTATTGATGTTGTTCATTTTTTTTATTATATTGATAATTATTTTATTTTGTTGTTTTTAGGGATTTTATTGATTTTTTTGATTAATAAATAGAATTGAATAAATCAATAAAATCAATCAATTGAATAAAATCATTAAAATCAGTAAAATTTTGATTTGATTGATAATAATTTGATTTCATTATTTTATTCAATTTATTCACTTCATTGAATCCCGTGCAGAAATCATCAAGTTTCTTCTCGGTTCCACACTTGGGCCAGGCTAGGGACCGTAGCCTGGGTCTAGCTTGAATTTTGCAATGGCTCGAGCTTGGGCCCAGCTATTGTCAAAGTTCCTAAAATTGATGACAGATGGCGCAGCACTATTCTCTGTGGTACAGAGGGTCCAGAGACAGTGTGGCAACCTAGTGTCATTTTTACTGATTGGCTCCCCCATTTTACGTCAACTTCCGCCACATATATAGATATATTTAGTATACCTTGGTAGCGGAGGCGCGTAGTGTGCAGTATACATTGATGTAAACTGTATATATCATGATTGTTTTTTAAGCATTTTATGCAGTTAAGATGTACATAATCGCCAGGTAAATAGTTATTAATAATTTTTTTATGGTTAAATATACAAGTAGTTGAAGAAAACATTCTTAAGTTGGTCTGTGAGTTGTGAATCATTGTCATCAACTATTTAACGATTTTTTTTAATTTACCATACATAACTGAAAAAGATATTTTTATAAGTAATCATTTTTTATAAAACGTTTTTATACAAGTTTATACTGTGAAATATTGATTAAACATATTCCAGCTTTGTTCTTAATTGTTTACCCGCTACAAAAAATATTTGTAAAATAATAAAAACTGTATCTCCACTGAGCAAATCATCCATTTCAATTCGCAGATTTATATTTAAAAAAAATCATATTTCTTTTTTAATAATTTCATAAAATAAAATATGATACACAAAGTGCGTGGGTTTCTTATTTTAATTTTCTAATATGTTGAAGTGAAGTTACTCTCGGGTATCGGGATTAAAGTTTTTGGTTTTTTATTTATTTTATAAAATAAAAAATGATGTAGATTTGTTCTTTTTTTTTATTTTTAAATTTATTAAAATAAAGCAAAGATCCACGTGGGCGTGTGGGTTTATTATTTTAACTTTTCAAAATAAATTAAAATAACGCCAGGTATGTAAGAGTTGAGGGTTATGTTTTATTTATTAATTTAAATAAATCAGCTTTCCCCGGGTGTGTGGGTTAATAGCTTCTTGTTCTATTTATTTATTTCAATAAATTAACTGTCCCCTGGATGTATGGGTTAACAGCTTGTAAATTTATCTACTTCAATAAATGTATAGTTTTATTGATTTCATTTTACAGGATCTGCGTTTGTGTAATTTTAAAAATCGCGCCGACCTCAGCAAACCAGACCGTAAAATGGCGGCTTCCGGCTAGGTTGTCACACTGTCTCTGGACCCTCTGTACTCTGTGGTTACTTATTACTTGCAGGTTTTCAGTGTAAAACTTTACAAAGTGTCAAATTTTGTCAAAATTAAAATTCTTCAAGTCTCTTGAAAGCAAATTTGAGTGACAGTTTGAGCCAAACTTAATTTATTAATTTTGTGCAAGTAAGTGATTGAAATTAGTGGTGATGGTGGTGATTGATGATGCTCGATGAAGAAAATATATGTCATCACTGAAATTAAATTTATAAAAATGCCTAAAATAAAAAACACTCTAAGAGTCCGCGTCATGGCGCAATCAGCAGTATCCCATATTTCCGCGGTGAAAGTGCAAGTAAATACTTATATTAATCAAAAATAATATTTTCATGTTAAGGTTGCACGTGACTTCTAACCTCAAACTGAGAAAACTTTTTCATCGAATTATAAAGTGTAAATATGTTGTTAATTCATGTAATGATGTTCATTCGTCAACTTTGAATTTAAATAAAAAATATTTCTGCTTAATTTCGACTTTTAACCCTTTGCGGGGCAGTGGGACGTATACGTCCCACCCTAGTAGCAACGTCTGCCTTGTATGACAGACGCCAGAGTCTGTCTCAGCATCTGCTCCCTATAGTTGACCAGACTGGCGGGAGAAATGATCAGACCAGACGAAAAACAGAATCTGGTGAATAAAGGAACCAGATTCCGGTATTTAGTTTAAACACTAGTAATTAATGTAGGATATAAATAATGAAATTTTAAATCTAGCAATCGGAAATTTGAACGATTCACAAGTATGACCAAATATGCAAGCATGCAAGCTTATACGACAACAGGTTATGTTTTTAATATTTCAATGTGTCTAATGTTGTGACGTCTACGCAGAATATTCTCCCAGAAAGGGCTCAAATATAGAGTAAAACTATTACAGAAACCTGTTTAGTACCATTTTACGTTATTTTAATTTTGTCTGGTGTATATCATGACCAGTCTGGGCCAGGATCTGCTACACCAGACTCTGGTGCCAGAACGGCACGCCAAAGCGGAACCAGCCGGGCGCCAGGCTGCAAACAGATTCTTCTTTTTCTGGCGCCCAGCTTGCGCCAGTCTGCAGTTATCTTGCTACTAGGGCACCTGTTTATCATCAATAATTTGGATATTTTCCTACTTCTTCCTTGTATTCTTTCGTAATTTATTGGATGTTTGAGTAGTTGAGGTTCAAATATTGATATTTTCATAGATGAGAAATCAATATCTTCATTATGTTCATAATTATAAACAAATTACTTTCAAAAAAAGCCCCTTTTTACGGATAAATTTGGTTGTAGGAAAACAAGCCCCATAACATGCTCAAGTCATGGTGGGATTCTATGTTTTTTGAGTCGTAGTTTCCGAACCTGGAGTCAGATTTTTGAAATTCGAAATGGCTGAACCAATATGGCGGCTATTTTGAGTCAAATTTGTGGTTTTTTTGTTCAATCGGCGAGAAACCGGATTACGGGGGTTTTTGAGGTCGCTGATTACGATTCTGATATCAAAGACACAAAATTCAAGATGGCGAATACAATATGGCGGCAATTTTGGTAAGAAAATTGATATGAAAATGTGCGTATGCTACTCTCGGACTAACATTTCGTTTTTTTCTCCCAAATTCCATCCATCTCTGCAAGACGGAATCTGAGAGGAAATCTGCAAAAGGAGATTCATCCTCACTATTTTCAATATCAGCATCCGGATCGTCGTCACTGGGTATTTCAGTTTCTTCAAAATTCTCCTGTATTTTGGTCATACTAGATAATTGAAATCTCAAAAATGGTTTGAAAATAGTGAAGAGGCAGAAGGCATTACTTACAATAATCAGAAGTGTACGATACTTCCTTCGATCATAAGTGGAGAATTACAACCTCGAGCAATGAGGGGGAGAAGGTAGCGTCATTTGTTTCGCGCGATCTTCAACTGTTTTGCAAAACAGGAAAAGACGCTAGCTTCTCTCTCTCGTTGCTTGATGTTATGATTCTTCTCTCGTGAACAAAGAAAGTATCGAACTCTTTCGAGTACGGTAAGTACTGCCTTTTGACTACTAACAAAAATTTCTTAGCTTTTTTCCTGCTGTTTTGCAAGAGAGTTGAAGATCGTGCGAGACAAAAGACGCTAGCTACTCTTTCTCGTTGCTTGATGTTATGATTCTTCTCTCATGAACAAAGAAAGTATCGAACTCTTTCGACTACGGTAAGTACTGCCTTTTGACTACTCACAAAAATTTCTTAGCTTTTTTCCTGCGGTTTTGCAAAAAAGTTGATGATTGCGCGAGACAAAAGACGCGAGCTGCTCTTCCTCGTTGCTTGATGTTATAATTCTCCTCTCATGAACGAAGGAATTATCGAACTCTTTTGACTACGATAAGTACTGCCTCTTCACTATTTTGAAACCATTTTAGAGATTTCAATTATCTAGTATGAACGAAATACAGGAGAATTTTGAAGAAAGTGAAATCCCCAGTGACGACGATTCGGACGATGATATCGAAAATAGCGAGGATGAATCTCCTTTTGCAGATAGCGTTTCAACACCGGAATTAGAATTCAACAACCACGAATTTGAGTTGAATGGTGATCCGAATAGTAACATAGACGAAGAGGATGATGATCCTCTCAGTTTTCGTGCTGCAGAGATGGATGGAATTTGGGAGAAAAAAAGGAGATTTCAGTTCAATCCACCATTTACTGAACATATCGGTCCTAAGAATATTCCAGGAAATATTAAAAAACCTGGCGATACTTTTCTATGTTTATTTTCAGAAGAGAATATTAAATTGATTGTTGAACAATCGAATCTCTATTGCGAACAGAAAGGAATAGTTTTCGAGGCAATTACTGGCGATGAAGTAAAGAAGTTCTTAGGATTGAATATGATGATGGGTATAAAAAGATTACCGTCTTATCGCGATTACTGGTCTAACAACTTGCAACTACATGATCCTTATATTAGTTCTGTCATGTCCGTAAAGCGATTTTCGTTCCTACTATCAAATTTACATTTGAATGACACCACTAAAGAACCGAAAAGAAATGAGCCTGGGTTCGATAAATTGTACAAAGTTGCACCTTTTTTGAATATCATCTCTAAAAGTTATGAGCACTTTTATGATCCAACTGCGAATCAATCAATTGATGAGAGCATGATAAAGTTCAAAGGCAGAAGCTCTATGAAGCAGTATATGCCGATGAAGCCCATCAAAAGAGGCTATAAAATTTGGGTAAGAGCTGACGAACATGGTTTCATTTGTCAATTTCAAATTTACACTGGCAAGGTGAAGAATAAAACAGAGTGTCGTTTAGGTGAACGAGTGATAGAAGATTTGAGTCGTGCTTTAGTGCAGAAACAGTATCGTATTTATTTCGATAATTACTTCACAATTGTAGATTTGATGATCAACTTACTGACTGATGGAGTTTTAGCATGTGGAACTGTTAGAAAAGACAGGAAAGGATTACCAAAAATCCAAGAAGTCGATAAAAACATGTCCCCTGGAGATAGTGAGTTTCGAACTTCCTATAAAGGAGTTCAATGGCTGAAATGGATTGATAAGAAACCAGTACAGTTTCTATCAAATTATCATGACCCGTCAGTTATTTCACAAGTCAATAGGAGACAGAAAGACGGTTCTTTGACAGTAGTGACTTGTCCACAAATGGCCAGAGATTACAACAGCTGCATGGGATGCGTCGACAAAGCTGACATGCTAAAATCATTTTATGAAATAAGTCGAAAAAGTAAAAAGTGGTGGCATCGTATTTTCTGGCACTTTGTGGATGTAACGTTGGTGAATTCTTTCATAATGTACAAATTGCTTTCACCCCAAGAGAACTTGTCGCTGAAGAACTTCCGTTTGTCAGTAGTTGATCAGTTGATTGGGCTTCCAAATCGTCTGAAAAGAGGAAGACCATCCATGGAATCGCCATCGAAAAAATGGAAACCGAAGGTAACCAATGCAATCAGGATATCAAAGGCACCTCACTCGCCTGGATTTTATGAGTCTCGAAGAAGATGCGCCCATTGCAGTACGAAGACACTCGAAAGCAGGACACACTTTTATTGCAAGACATGCAATGTTCCATTGTGCATTACATCTGCAAAAAATTGCTTCGAACAATACCATCGAGCACATTAGGCTAAGCTTCAACATAAAATATCGAAATGAAACAAATGAATAAAAAAAATTATAAAATCTTTAAAAATACAAAAAAAAAAAAAAAATTGAAAAAAAAAATGGAACTTGTTTCTCCTCACGTCCACGTCGTTAGTTCTGGGTCAAGCTAAGAAGGAGTAGTATACGCACATCTTTATATCTAGTTTCTTATCGATTGTACAATAGATCGCGAATTTGGCTGGAAGATGCCGCCATATTGGTTCCGCCAATGTTGAAATTGGACACTCTGACCTCGAAATCGTAATCAGCGACCCTGATAACCCCCATATACCCAGTTTCTCGTCAATTGAACAGAAAAACTACAAATTTGACTCAAAATAGCCCCCGTAATGTATCTACCATCTCGAATTTTGCGACTACGATATCAGAATCGTAATCAGTGACCTCAAGAATCCCCATACATCAGGTTTCCCGCAGATGGAACGAAAACACCGTAAATTAGATAAAAATAGCCACCATATTGTATCCGCCATCTTGAATTTTGTGACTTCGATATCAGAATCGTAATCAGTGATCTCGAAATCCCCCACACATCAGGTTTCTCGCAGATGGAGCAAAAACACCATAAATTTGACTGAAAATAGCCGCCATATTGTATCTGCCATCTTGAATTTTGTGTCTTTGATATCAGAATCGTAATCAGCGACCTCAAAAACTCCCATACATTTGGTTTCCCGCCGATTGAACAAAAAACCACGAATTTGGCTCTAAATAGCCGCCATATTGGTTCCGCCATTTTGAATTTCCGAAATCTGACTCCGGAATCGTAATTAGCGACCCCAAAAACCTTAAAATCAGTTATGACTTCCAAAATTCATCCATCAGAAAAATATGCCCCTCAAAGGGTTAAAAGAGGAAATAAAAAATGGCTAGGAATCGATAATAAATTAGGGCCAAGCCTGGGTCAAGGTGGGCGATCAAGCCTGGCAATATAACCGGGCCCTGGCCAGATTTGGTGTTTCATTCGAGCTTGGCTCAGGCTAGATCACCAGCCCAGGGCCTAGTTTTGCCAAGCCTGGGCCCTGTTTTCTGCACGGGATCAATTGATTGTATTTTTCAATGAAAATGTCAAATATTTACAATAAAAAAATTAATACATTGAGCCGAATCAATCAAATCAACAAAATCAATAGAATCAATCAAATTAAATCAATCAAAACAATAAAACCAATAAATTGAATAAAATCACTAAAATTAGTAACATTTTGATTTGATTGATGTTGTTTTTTCAAAATTGATTTTATCGATCTCCGTAATACTGATTTTCTTTTTTTATTAAAAAATACAATCAAGTGAATCAAAAAAAATTAATAAATTGAATGAAATCACTAAAATGAAAAAAATTAATTTATTATCAATGAAATGAACAACATCAATAAATTTTATTTATTGGAGGATAATGGGAATTTTTTAGCGCCCCATCCCCCTCCAAAAGCTTATCACAAAAAAGGTTTTTGTTGCTCCACCCTATTCAACAAATATTCATATTTATCAGCAAAAAATTTTCATAACTTTACAAATAACTAGTTTTTATAATTTCTGAAATCCCAAAATTTATGCATGAGTCAAAGAAATTATTGATAAAAAAAAAATCAATAGATTGATAAAAATATTTTGGTGTGAAAAATAATCATTTTTGTACACTTAAAATATATTTTTGAAACTGTATTATTGTTTTCATGATATTTATGCATATTTACGGTAATCTATTGAAAAAAAGACTTGGAAACAAATTTTTTTTTCAAAAGTACAAGGAAGCGAACGCATGACGGCAGAGTCTGTAGCATAGAACCTAGACCACTACCCTAACACTGCTCACTTACGCGAATTAGACAGCATGTCTGTATGTTCAATACGTTTTTGTAATAACTTGTTCCAGCGTGGTGCTTTTATACCATTTTAAACTCTAAATGGGTTTCTTTTTTATAAACTTATCCTATGGAAGCGTATATTATTGTCTGAATCCCGATATTTAATTTTGAATCGGAGGGCTAATTCCAAAATCAGCAACATTAGCAAAAACTTTGCGCCTCCACTGACGCTAATCCAGGCGGGAACACAATCGTCAAACCGCTTCACCTGTCGATCGATAATTAATTCGTATTTATATATATTTTTTGACTGTTTTGAAATACTATAATTTCAAATGGCTCAGTACTTTTAACTTTTCTTATCTGGCGTGCCGTTTATTGTGTGTGTGAGTTAGTTTGCGTATTGAAAAATTTTAATTATCCCTATAATCGTCTCAATTACTACTCGTTATCACCTGCTAGAACATATTTATCTCAATTGAATAATAAATCTAAATTATTGTATAACATACGTCTCATGCCTTCTTTGTTTTCTATTTGTAAATCTAATTGGATCTCATTAGGATAGCCTTTTCAAATCCAATTAAACTTTAGAATCCCAAATAAACTAAAATCTAGTATCTTCGAAGTAAACAAATAAATAAATTTAAAAAGTGCGTAACGATAAAGAAAAATCCGTTACAGATTTAAGTTGTCCAGTTACGACTTTGTTTTGAAATGCATGAGGAAGAAATATATATTATGCTCTTATTTCTTCATAATGTTGCAATATTTCATCTTTTTTCTCGTGAGTATACCATGTTTTTTTTTTAAATTGTTCGACGTATAACTTCAGCCAAAAGTTATAGTACCAATATCCAAATTCAAATCAAGACATAATTCAGATCATCTGTGAATTTTTACGTTTTAATTTTTCAAAAACATAATTCCATCTTTTTATGAAGCCTAGTATTCGTAATTCTATATTTTGCAAAAGAAAATTCATAATATTACCTTGACGTAAACGATTCCTGCGTTTTCAGTTTTAATATGAGTTATCTTGCAAATTGACTTTTTACATGTCAAAGCCAGCCAGAAACTGACCAATACGTTATAATCATGTAATTGAAACTAGTAACCTGCTCCTTTTGAATCATGTAATTACCACAGTTTGTGTTACCTGGGTTCGTTTCGAGCTCTTATTTTTTTTAACTTTTTCATGTGCAAGTTATTCCTTATGATTTCCTCTTTATCAATGAAAAATAATAAGAACTTTGCAGCTTTTTCTGGTAGCGTAAGGGGTTACGCCAGAAAAAAGAAGAATCTGTTTGCAGCCTGGCGCCCGGCATGATATACACCAGACAAAATTAAAATAACGCAAAATGGTACTAAATAGGTTTTTGTAATAGTTTTACACTATATTTGAGCTCTTTCTGGGAGAATATATAGCGGAGACGTCACAACATTCCAGGAGACACACTGAAATATTAAAAACATAACCTGTTGTCGTATAAGCTTGCATGCTTGCATGTTTGGTCGCACTTGTGAATCGTTCAAATTTCCGATTGCTAGATTTTCAATTTCATTATTTATACCCTATATTAATTAGTAGTGTTTGAACTAAATACCAGAATTTGGTTCCTTTATTCACCAGATTCTGTTTTTCGTCTGGTCTGATCATTCCTCCCGCCAGTATGGTCGACTATATGCAGCAGATGCTGAGCCAGAGTCTGGCCTCTGTCATACAAGGCAGACGCAGCTACAACACTCTAAAAACAGACTATTGACTGTCAAACGATTCCATTCACTATTAAAGGATTTTCCATTCAAAATTGGCATGAGAGGAAATCATTTTACAGTTAAAGGATTGTCGTTTCGAATGCTATCCTTTGACTGTGAAAGGATTTCCTTTGATCTTGAAGTGAAATCTATTCTCGGACAATAGAAGGAATAATTTGAACGTTAAAAGAAAACTTATTGCATGATATTACGTGCAAGAAATGTACAGAAGCCGAACTTTGGTGAATGTAAATATAAAATCGATATAAAATCGACGCTCCACAAAATCATTTCACAAAGAATGTCATACGAACTTCTGATTGTCAAACGCAATAAAAAAAATTTCTACTTCGATTGTCAAAAGCGTGAAAATCAATGAAAAGTGAGGTTATGCTGATCAAAAATTATTCTTTCAGTACACGTACCTTCCAAAGATTTCGCGTCACAATCTGGGATTCCTATTTTTTTCAGAAATCCATATTCTACAGTATTTCGCACGTTTTTTTCACTGACTTTATCAATTAATAAATCAATCATGCAGTGAACAAATTTACTCACGCACATGCGCACTTTCTCCGCCAGCCAACAAATGAAATCCTTTAATAGTTAAAGGAATTCTTCTCAAATTCAAAAGAAATCGTTCATCAGTAAAACTACTTCTGTTTTGCATTTAACGGATAAGTCCTTGAACAGTGAAACGATTCTATTGATGGACAAAAGAAATCTGCTGAATTTCAAGGGACGCATTCTGAAAGGATCGTAATTTTACTGTTAATAGACTTTTTCTTAGAGTGTAGGGTAGTTTTTGCGGACAAAGTCGTTCACTGGACCGATTTTTCACCTGCTTCAAGATTTTTTCAAAGAAATACTCTGCATTAAGTTTCCCACAAATAAATGAAAGCCAATTTTTTACTTGTGTTGTGTTTAACGAGGGGAGACCTCCCTACAGTGGATAGCAAAAATTGGTAGATTTCAGTAAGCACAAAATAGAATATATATGAAAGAACTGTTATGACACAAATGAAGCTGATATATTCACCCATGTGATGAGATATCAGTAAAAATTACTTTGTTAGCAAACAAAAAGCTATTATATTATTTTGAGGTGCTATATTTTGTCCAGTGTTGGCAGGTTCGCCCTACAGTGGACATTCGATTATACACCGCGAATCAGAATAGAAAGATGTTTTTATGCGTACCCCTGAATTATATGTTATACAAACGCTACTATCAGAACAAAAAAAAAAGTGATATAATTTCGATTTTTGATAAAATTAGCCAAAATATAATGTCAGTTATTTCGACCATATTTCACAACACGCCTTTCAGTGGACAGAACAGGTGAGGTTAGGATTGCCACCAATCCTGCTGTCTCAACAGTACCTAGAAAATACCTACATAGAAATTGTGCATGGTGAGGTTATGTCTACTTGCGGAAAATTTAAAATTACTCAATATATAAAAGTCCACTAATTTGTAGGTTATGTTTCTGTTCAAATTTTCAACACTACACGCTGTGGTTCACTATATACTACTGTACATAACGTACATATGTTATTTAAAAATATATGATTTAGATAATAGTAATTTCGAGCACCTGCCTTTCAGAGACGATTGCACTATTAAATCTATTATATTATATTTGTGATAAACATTCAATTACATTACGCTGCAGCTATATTCAAAGTATCAGCAGATTCTTCCTTCTGCTATTTTAGTACCAATCTATGAGTGTAAATTATCTCAAACTTTTCACTGAAAATGTACTATAGGGATGACGCTGGTACCCATAGTAGGAAAACGAGAGCCTCAAGGAATATAGATAGATAAACGTTTATTGTTCAGCCTGCTGGCCTTAACAAATTGACTTGCTCACACTTCCAATTTTACAGAATTTCCTTAAAACTAACCCTTAAAAACTAACATCCATCCATTCCTTATCTCTACGCCGCACGCTCTTATCGCCTTGCCTTCCTCGCTTCGCCTCGCCTCGCTCACATGTCCCTACTTTTTCGCATTGCCTCGCTTGCCAACCTCTGTTTCGCTCTAATACCCACTACTTATCTACTATTTACAATATTTACATCTTCCTTATATCTACTTTCTCTCCTATTTATAATATTTCCGTCTCCACTCCTCTTCCTCCTTCTTTGTCTTTATCTCCATCTTATCTAACACTCTCTTCACCCATGCTACTGCCCTTTTTTCCCCCTTTTCATGCAACAATACCTCCATTCTTATCTCACTTCTTTCCACCTCCACGCACTCCTCCAACCAGTGCTCCACTCTTGCCTCCCCCTTTCCACACAGCTCACAAATCCTTTTCTCTCGAGAGACAGCCAGACCCTATTGAAACCTTTCATGCACCCACACCTTAACCTCGCTATAAGCTCCTGACTTCCTTTCTCTCCTTTCTCACATAAATATTGCGCTCTTGCCCTTGGCATAATCCACACATAGTTCCCGTTATACCTTGACTCTCTTATTCTCTTTTCCTCTTCTGTCTTCTCTCTCTCCATGCCATTTTGCTTAACCAAGTCATAAACCTTCCTTCCTTCCTCGTGCATCCTTCTCACTTCAGCCATCTGCAGTCCATTCATTCTAAAATACCTTTCCCTCTCCGTCTCCATCTGCCCACCCCCTCTCCTGTTCTCCTTCTCCCACCAACACTTCCCAACCAGCCTACTTCCCCCCTTTTCCAAAAATTTCTCCTCATATTTACACGATCTGCTCCCTGCTAGAATCCCTACACTCGTTCTTCCCGTCTCCCTCCCGACAATATACTTGGGCGTATTCCTTGCCAACCCCAGTGTCCACTTTACATACCTCTCCTGCGTTCTATTTACCTCTTCACTTTCCTTCCACCCCCATACCTCTACTCCATACAATAGCACACTCATCACTAGCAAATCAAACAAGTTCATCCTACGTCCAAAATCATGTGCGAATAGCTTCTTTCCCAACCCCCACACCTGCCTCATCACCACATTTGCCCTCCTCACTCTCTCTTTTATGTGACAATCCACTCCCCCATTCCTCCGAAACACGAAGCCCAAGTACACAAACTCTTTCACCCCTTGCACCTCCTTTCCCTTCCACTTCCACTCTCCTCCCTCATCCCTTCCCCCTCCTTTTCTGAACACCATGACCTTGGACTTTTCCGGATTCAGCTCTAACCCCTTCTTATCCAGGTATCTTCTCAACCTTTTCATCATCTCCTTTAAGGCCTCCTCGCTATTTGCCAGCAACACTATGACATCTGCATACGCTAGTGACCAAATTCTAACACCTCCTATCCTGACTCCTCCTACCACCCCGGCCTCCAGCTTGCTCTCCATATCCGCAATTAAAATCGCAAAAAGCGTTGGGCTAAGTGGACACCTTCGCCTTAACCCCCTATCCATCCAGAATCCCTCCGAAATCCCCGCCCCTCCTCTTACATTGTCTTTGGTCTCTTCATATATCTCCCTTACCCTCTTAATTAAGGCTCTCTCTACTCCCCTATCCTTCATAGCCTCCCACAACCTCCCCCTATCCACCGACGGAAACGCGCCCTTGAGATCCACAAAAAACGCGTACACTCTCGTCCCCTTCTTCGCTAATTCTCTATCCACCACGTGCTGCAGAACGCAGATATTGTCGATAGTACTCCTACTCGCCCTAAATCCCGCCTGCGTCTCCGGCAATATTTCTTTCCCCTCGACATCCTTCCGCAGTCTCTCTGCCACCACCATCGCGTATACTTTATACGCCGTATTCATTAGCGTAATTCCTCTATAATTTTCCTGCCTACCTCTATCTCCTTTCTCATAGAGCGGCACTATTAATCCTTCTCTCCACCACCCTGAGAATCCCTCGCCCCTCCATACTTTCGTCACTACCTCCTTCAGCCTCTCCCTAACCTCTTGTGTACTAAACAGCCATGCTTCGTTCTCTACCCCATCCAGCCCCGAGGATTTTGACCTTTTCAACTTCCTTATCTGCTCCTCTATCTCCTCGTCATTCAACTCCTCCATCTCTGCCTCACCCGTTCTCCTACCTCCCCCATCCGTCTTCCTTGAATCTGAGCCCTGGAACGATTCTTTAAAAAATTCCCTCCACTCCTCACTCCATATCTTCTCGCTGACCCCCACCCTACGCTTCCTAAACCTATTTATTATCTTCCAGACGTCTCCCTCTGTCTTAAAATTTGCTAACACTTCTTCCAGATCTTTCTTCTTTTCCTGATCTTTCTTCTCACACATCAATCTAAACCCCTTCCTCATTTCTACGTACTCCTCCCTTCTCACATTACCCTCTTTCCACTTTTGTACTTCCTCTTTACCTTCCTTTTCATCTTTTTACATTCCCTATCCCACCACGGCCTCACCATTCCTTTTTCCTTCTTTCTGAATACCTTCTTTTGCAAACACCCTTTCACCTTATCTTTCAGATCCACCCATATCTCTTCCACCGACTCCCCTCCAAAGCTAACCTTTCCTAACTGCTCTTGATACTTCTTTATCGCCTCCCTCGTCCAGGTCACCCTCTCCCCTATCGAGACTTCTTCCCCGCCTTGTCTTCCACCACCCTTATTTCTTATTCACAGACTTAATGGCTGATGGTCTGATTCCACCCTCCCCTCTACTGCGAATTTCTCCGTCTCCTCCCATCCTTGCATATTCATAACCACATAGTCTATCACCGATACCCCCACCTTACTTACATACGTGTATTCTCCCTCTTCGTCCCCAGTTCCCATACCATTCGCCACCGCCCAGCCTCTATCCTTCATCCATTCCCTTACAATCTCCCCCTCCTTATTTATTATCTTATCCTTCGAGTTCCTTTCGAAGCTCTTCCCTTCCCTGTGAAGTTCCCCCTTCGCTCCCCATCCTCTCATTAAAGTCCCACCCAGTACCACCATACCCTCCTCTCTTTTGCCCAGCAGGTCTTCCACCCTTTCTTTAATTTTTTCCATTCCATCCTTATTGAACATTGTCACAAACTTACACGTTATCCCTCCTATTTTTATTTATCTTATTTGCATTCCCTCCGCCTCTTCCTCTTCATGAACTTTTTCCTCCAATCCATCTCTAACCCCGGTTATAATTCCCCCACTGGGCCTTCCTTTCTTCTTCACTCTGACCGCCTCCTGGAGTCTCCACCTATACCCCCTTGGCAGCTTTGGCTCTATTCTATCCCATTCCTTTCTTTCTACCCACGTCTAGAAGTCCTACAACATCAAATTCCTGGATATACCGCCAGAACTCCTCGTTCTTCTTCTTTACCCCTGTGACGTTCCAGTATACCACCTTCACTACTCCTCTACCCTGCCTTACCCCCACCCCCCTACTTCTCACGAAACAAATCGCCCTGCACTTCCTTTAATACCTCTTTCTCCTCATCCCACACCCAAATCTTCCCGTCTACTCTTATTTTTCGATATCCTACCTTCGCCGATCTCCCTTCTCTCCTCTGCCTCCTAGCCCTGTCATACAGCATTATCTGCACATCCCTTTCCTTTCTTGTCAAATCATGATCGATGAAAACTCCTTCATCCTGTATCCTGTTCTCATTTCTCATTACCCCCAACTTTTCTTCCCACCTCTCCAACTCCACAACCGCCTCTTCCTTCTCCTTCCTCCCCTCCAACTTAATTTTCCCTATCCTGCCTTTAACCTACCCTATGCTCTGTAGCAGCTCTTCCACGCCCTTCCTTTCTTCTCCACTCTTTAGCTTCAACCCTATTATCACGTTATTATTTCTCCTGTCTGCCTTTTCTTTTCTCTCCATTCTCAACTCCACTGCCCTTATCCTTTCCCTATCCGCCCTCTCCTCCTTTTCATTCCTACGCTCTCCTACTTTATCTTCTATCATATTCTGTACCCTCTCCCAAATACCTTTTATCTCACTCCCCCCACTCCCTTCTCCTACTTCCATTTCCGTCTTTCCCTCCACCTTCTCATGTCTCTTTTCCGTCCATTCCTTCCACAACCTGATTTCCTCTTCCATCTATTTATTTTAACTTCCTTCTTTTTCCTTTCCCTCTCTAACCCTTCTACTCTTTCCCTCAGCTCCTTCACCTCCTTTTCCCATCTCTCATCTCTGATTTTCATGTCCTCCCTCATGCCTTCCATCTGCTCCTTAGTCCCCCTCACGTCCTCCCTCAGCCCCCTGATCACGCTTAACAACATCCCGGAAGCCTCCTTCTCTGTCTTTCCCTCCTTTGGGGGGGGGGGGGGGGGACCCCCTAAAAGGACTCTCCAATTTGATTTTGTCCGGACTCTCTCGGCTGTCTCTCTTCCTCTTCAAGAGATCCTCCCCGTCAATTGTGCTCGACTCTCTCTCCATTACATTCTCGCTTCCTTCGTTCCCACCGTTCCGCCTTGTCCCTCTCCCCGACGCGCTACTCGACACTGAACCAAGCGCTGTTGTCCGTCGTGGAACGTGGAAAATTTCCTCCCCGTCTATTTCACAAGCAGCACTGACAGTACTCTCACTGCTTCCCTCCCGCTCTGCCGCCGGTAACTTTGTCCTCTCCATGCAGTACCCACCGGAGCCGACGGATGTCTCTGAAGACTCGCTGCCAAATTTTCCCTTTATTTCCCTTCTTTTTTTTTCTTTTCTATTCCTCACAGGCCCTACAGACACCCCTTTCTCTGCCTCAACATCCCCTAACTCTACTAGAACCACCCTTGGTCCCTCAAAGGCCCAAGACTCCCGACCACAAACTCCTCCAACTCCTTGCCACCCTAACCTCACTTTCTCTATTTACCTAAATATCACCTCACTCCCACGCCAAAACACACTTTTTATCTCCTCAATCTACCCCACAGAACTCTACTCACCTCCTAGGCTTCCACCCTCACACTCCACTCACACCTTCCACACAAATTCCGTAAAATCCTCTCACCACCTGTCACCAAACACGTTCTCACTTCCGCCACCAGCATGCAAGTCCGCCTCAAGGAATATATTTATAATAATAATTTTCTTACATAGAACGTAAGATTCTAGGGTAAAAATATTATAGTTTAATGACCAAGGAACATATATTAATAAACAAAATCATTCTGCAAAATTTTAGATACGTGGAAAAAATTACTAAAGTTGAGGACAAAGCCTCTTAATGATGTCAAAAATAGTTCTTTATACTTTTTTCTTTTATTATAATTAAGTATAACATGAAATTCCGTCTTATGATGCATTTTTATAAACTTAAATCATACCAAATGCGCAAATTAGGTTTACTTTAAGCATTTCGCTTTTATTCACAAATGTCCACTGTAGGAAGCTCTCCACTGTAGGGCGTTCTCTCCTATACTTAAACAAATACAGCGGTAAAATTGTTCATTTTAACGACATGATTTTTATCTCGGAAAGAATCTCCTAAATGAAGTTATTGTTAGCCAGAACTAATGAAGTGAGACCTAGAAACCAAAAATATTTTATTAAAAATTGTATTTTATTATTATGAACAATTTATTCAAAAAATAGTTTGAATAAGCTAGAAAGTCATTAACAATTTTTTAAACCATTAAGTTTTGTAATTTTATCGTTTTGTCTTTCTGTCCTTTAGTCATCTTGTCATTTTGGCTTTTTTCATTTCGTAATTTTCTTGTTTTGTCACTTTGTCGTTTTCTCATTTTGCCGTTATGTCATTTAGTAATCTTGTCGTTTCGTCATTTTGTCTTTCTGTTATTTTGTCTGTTTACCGCTTCGTCATTTTATCATTTATTCACTTTGTCGACTTGTCTTGTTGTCATTTTGTCGTTTTATCATTTTGTCATTTTATCATTTTGCCGTTTTGTCATTTTGTCTTATTGTCATTTTACCCTTTCATCGTTTTGTCATTTTGTATTTTAGTCGTTTTGTCATTTTTATATTTTATCGTTGTTTTGTCATCACATCTTCTTGTCATTTTGTCTTTTTATCTTTTCGTCATTTTGTCATGTTATCATTTTGTCATTTCGTTATATTGTCATATTATTGATTATTGAATAAAATCAATAGATATCTTTAATAAATATGTTATATCTATTCATATATTATATATAATATATATATAATTATATATATAATATATATTTTATATATTTATTTATATATTAATATTTTTAATAAATATTTCGTCGCTTGGTTGTTCTGTCATTTTGTCGTTTCGTAATTTTGCCATTTTGTCGTTTTGTTATTTTTTTAACTTTGTAGCTTTGTCGCTTGGACATTTTGTGATTTTGTCGTTTTATCATTCTGTGTCTTTGTCTTTTTGTCATTTTTTCAACCTCTCCCCTTTGTCCTTTTGTCATTTTTTCATTTAGTCATTTGCATAGTCGTATCGTACAGTCCATTTGGTCATCAAGTTTTGAAAAAACAGTGAGAGTTTCAATACAAAATATTAACTGAAAATGATTAATTTTTTAGAAAAATGTTCAATTTTTTAGCAAAGAGATGAATTGTAAACGAAAATTATGCATCTTCAGCCAAAAAATTAATGTTTAACAAAGTAGTTCAACACTCAACAAGAAGATTATTAATTTTGTACCAGAAAAGACGAATTTTTAACAAAATATATGAATCATCAATTATCATAATTATCATATTGAATTCGGGGGCGAATTGATTATAACATAATATATTGTTAATAGTTTGATTTTACTTAAAGTCTGCATTTCATTATATTATCAACCCCCAACCACTTACACCCACCCAACCTTTTGGGAATTCACCCACCCATTTGGGTAGGGGCCACTAGATTTCGTATATGGCGTGTTCGACCCTGAATGAAGTCGAAGAAAAATCATTTCTTGTAATTGTTACATGAAAAAAAAAATTTTTTTTGTTGAGAAAAGCGACCCGTACCGCGAGTCTCTTTACTCTTTAGATTATTTATACAAAAAATCAGACAAAATGGCTTCGCCGTTTGGCCTGAATCCGAATTTTGCGATTGATGGTTACTATCAAGACCCCTGATCACTGAGAGAGATCACTGATATATATGTGACCGTCCGCGAAGAAAGGGAACTAATGCGTCGAAGCTGAATCACTGATGCCAATACTGGCGCCTTTTGCTACTGCGCTTGCGTTCGGGCCGCGCACTGGTTGGCCGCAGTTGGCGCGCAATTCAAAATTGGAGTTAAAAACAATTCTTGTAATTTTAATAAATAATTATTGAAAAACGCACAAGAATGTATATAAATGGTGCAACTTCTTATTTTAGACTTCTGAAATCAAATGTTTAGTGAAATGTGAGTTATTCTTTGGAAGTCGATGAAATTAAACTGTTATTCAAAAAATATATGTCTTATACATTTTTTTTTGTCTAAAATCAGAAGTTGTACAATTTATATAGATTTTCGTGCTTTTTTCAATAATTATTTATTCAAATTACAAGAATTGTTTTTAATTCCAATTTTGAATTGCGCGCCAACTGCGGCCAACCAGTGCGCGGCCCGAACGCAAGCGCAGTAGCAAAAGGCGCCAGTATTGGCATCAGTGAGCTGAATTTTACAGGACGGGCGATCGTAGCAGACATGATCCAATTTGAGTAGTGGGGATGCGTCTACGAAAAGCTCCCCCTTCACTTACCCCTACACTTTTAAGCACGAGCCAGTGATCTCATGGACACGTCGCGTACAGCTGTAGTGGTAAGTGGTGGGGCTGGCTTTCGTTGGCCTTTCGTTCGGACTCCGCGTACGCTTATCATGCCTATGTTTGTAGCTTAATAACAAGAAAAGTAATTAACTTTAAAAAGTTCTCTTCATTGGAAATTAAAGAGTAACTCATAAACTATCGGTTGGCGTGAAAAAATGAAAATCGATTTTTTCCGCATTAGGTCCCTTTCTTCGCGGACGGTCACATATCATTGTCGTGAAACGCAGCCATAGGTGTGATTTAGCGCGGTTCTACTGGAAGCCGGTATCTTTTTTATTATAGATGGCAGTCACTTCTATTGGAAACCTGCGGTGGTTGTTTACCCTGTTTTTTAAATTTTATTATATATAGGTATTTTCAGTATGGATACTTTTTATATTTACAACTTCATCATTATAAAATGAAAAAAGTATTAAATAATTAAATATACATCTACCGTAAGTATGAATTTGGCTTACTGAATAACGCTCCAATAGTCAAAGTTCGAAATAGAGACGGGGAGTGACCGTCATCTGACCGATTCCATGAAATTTGACCGTCACCTTACGGCCGTCAGCATGAAATCGGTGAAATCATCTACTCACGCAAAAATTGGTTGTATTTTCATTAATACCATACTACGCTGAAAAAACCAGTTCTCGTTAGATCACTGAAGTTAAGTAGTGTTGGGCGCGGTTAGTACTTGGATGGGTGACCGTTCGGGATACTGCGTGCTGTTGGCTAGTCGTGGGTGTGGTGAGCCCACACTTGTAGTTATATATATACATACATACATCCAGTACGTTTATAATAAACGGAAGAAGGTTTATTTTTCCAGCAGATATTAAATAAAAATTTAGAATATAAAAAGTACAGTTTCCCGCTAACATAACCTATAAAGTATTATGTTATAAACGTTATAATGGTTCTAATAAATACTTAAAATAAAAAAAAACGGAATGTATAGGTGAATTTAGTCTCGACGGATATTAAATATATTAATTTAAGGATAAATTTAGTATCCATATATTATAATATTTGCTATATCTTGTGTGGAAAAACTTCGTGGCAGTCTTGAATCATGCTAAAGCCAGTCTAGTTTTTCTCAAGCCTGTCTATTCACGCAATACTAGCCTGGCGCTACACTGACGCTGTCTAGTTTGGCTACGTGTTTCATTCAAACCTTTCAGCTGTCTAGTCCCAGTCTTGGCGCTATCTAGGAGTTCTTTACGAATTTGAATACATAAAGATTTGTTTTTAAGAATGTTTAAAAACATTATTATTATGAAAATTGTCCTTTTAATTCATTATTAATTAATTATATAAAAATTATTATTATAAAAATCATTATTTCGTAGCCTGATCGCAAGTAAAATCATACAAATTATATTTTTTCAGTGATTTATTCATACATCAAGCACTTTACATGTTTAAAAATTGTTCATGTTTCATTGAGATAAATATTAGGATATAATGAATTGAAATTCATATCCGGCAAAAATGAAAAAAATTTAACTTTTAGTTGGCCGAGGTGTTAAGGCGACGGGACAAAGTTACAACAATATAATAGGAAATTACATCAGAAGTTCGACACCCGGCGTATGTAAAAGAGATTTGCGGAAACTCATTTCTTCATTTTTTTTGTACAAAAACTTTTTTTATATTTAAATTAACTGCAAAATCTATATATTGGACTAGTCGACAGAAACAGTACAGCGCACGAAATTTTTTCACACGGGATGTGTATATCACTTTGATATAGACAGAATACAATGATTGCATGTGTATTTCTTTAAAAAATAGATGCACTCTAACTCTCTATAATTTTTAAACATTTGTTACTTCTATTATATAGTTAACACTTATTTATTGCATTAAAGTTAATTTCGTGCAGCACCGATTCATACTGTTGCGCCTTCTCACACTTTTTCGTATAGAGGGTCCTACTTGAGATTCATTAGTTAGGAAAAAGATATATTTTGGTTAGGATTTACAAAACATCACTTATTTCTAAGTTATCTCCCTTAATTTTCACATTTGCAGCCTAACAACTGTATCAAGACCATATCTGTTATATTTAAGTATCCATTTTTTAATATAAAGCATTGCAATAACGATATATGAGATGATTTCAACGATTCGAATTATTTCACCGATTACCATGAAATTTCATGAAATCGGTCAGGTGACACTGTCGGTTGGCGTCAACTTCGGTCACTCCTCATCCCTAGTTCGAAACAAAATAATAACTTGTCTCGTACTTATTGGCGGTCGGTGAATCAGGAATGGCAAGTCGGTAACAGCGATGTTTATGAAACGACAATAAAAGAAACTACCTTCTCAACAATTTGAAGATAAAGAAGAAATGAGTATCAAATCTAATCATATTAGGGATCCGCCTAATCGATACACATGGTACAATAATGTTATCGATAATTTATTTATTTTCTGCAAATTGAAATCAAACTCTGAGTTTTAATTATACCTGAATCCATTTTAGCTTCACAATATATTCAATATTGTTAAGAATGTACTTATGTTACTTATACTTATTGCTCTGTATCGTAAGTGTAATGACACTACATCTAAACTGTGATTTACCAAAATTGTGCGCGATGTGCTGCTAGAACTACAAAATATAATCTCAAAATTGTATCTTGCCAAAAGCGAAAAATATTCTGAGTTCATAGGAATTTTCGTCTCATTACATCTGTCATGCGTCAAAACAAAAAAGAGAGAAAACGTTGTGCAATTTTCACAATCCAAGTTTTCACAGGTCGTCAACTTACTCTGAAATTTTCGTGTGGGCGTCAAGATAACTGAAAATACCCATGGGAGACGTTTGAATTACAGGAATTTTCTAATCTATTTATAATTCAGGCCACTCTGAACTCTGAACGTACTTTCCTTCCCACTTTTCCTATCTTCGCCACCGCAGCTCTTTCGTCATTTCTCTGGTGTAAGTATCCGTTAATGATTGTTCATTTCTACGAAGTTGAATAAAGCTTTCCAAAATAATTTCTGAAACATGCTCTTCGATAATGTTGACTTCAAAGTCTTGATATGAAAGATGTTTGATTTAAGGATATGTAGTAAGCTTTAACGTTACAAAATTAGAATTAGGTTTCTAGGGCTCTTTTGAAAATGTTAAAAGTTATTCAATTTTTCTTATTTAAAAAAAATTCTTCCACAACAGACAGCGATGTTCCTTTGTATCTTTGATACTATTTCAAAGAATTAAAAACTGGTAGTGTGTAAATTTATAAATAATTTATATATAAGTCCGGAGAACTGCGCGAGAATATTCCGGAGAAGATGTTCAAAACCAAGAATATACGAAAATTTACCCTGATTCAAATGGAATTTTAGCAAATCACAATAAATTCGAGATGTCTTATTAAATTCAACTTCAATATTATTAGTTAAATCAAATTGAACTTAAAGTTGCAAATTGACGTTTAATTCTTGTAAATTTAACGAAGTGTCTAGTCATCCCGAAATTCGGGATGAGTAGTCAAGTATTTTTCATAAACTTGGCTAGTCGGCCCGAATTTTCGGAACAACTAGTCCATCCCCTTTTCCTACTCCCCCCATTTTTCCAGACGACTAGATACAGCCTAAATTTAAATTCAATTTACAGTTTGCACACAGTTTCATTTGAATCTGACCAAATATTCAAAATGATTTTAGGTAAATAGAATAAGAGAATTTCAATAAGTAAAATCAATTGAATACATAATAATAAATTATAAATAATATTATGAATTTTATTTTAATTTCTTAATCTGACTTGTAGTTATAATAATAATATTACTGAACATGTTGTGATGTAACCATTTTAAGCCGGAGAGAAAAATAAATAATTCTTGGTGGTGTATAAAATGACTTTGGAGTTCGGGTTTGCAAACTAGCACGTAAAAACCCTAATCTGACCCGGAAGTTCGATATAATAATTTTCAAAAATTTTCGGAAAGGATCTCGTGCAAAAAGTATGGAAATTAGTAATTTATTGCGAGTTGCCGTAAATTACCAATGGAGTTACCGTAAAAAACAAGAAATTTAAGGAAATTTTGCCAGCGAACTTTCGGCCTTATTCGGGTTTTCGGTCCGGGTTACGAACCAAAAAAAAAGAACGACCTTCCTATATTTCCCTTATTATTTTTTGAAATTATACGTCGAAAAAGCAATGAAAGCTTCTAGTCAGGAACTGACATTGAGACTTCAAATCTGTTTCTGCAATAGTGTTAATAACACTAATAACCGCATGCAATCTAGTAATAGAGACCACCGCCTAAACTACTCGGCAAGAAGCCCAAATTTTACCGCCATAGCTAAGCGATGACGAATATTTTTCAAGTTAAACGCCAAAATATCCCACTTAGAATACATTGAATTATTTAATATCGGCCTATAAGTTTTGTTTCAAAAATGAATATCTATTCATACAGTATTATCATATTATTATCCAATATACACATATAACGTTCCGCAAGGAAAGTGCCCACTTCATCGATATGGAGATACATATAGAAGCATTTAGCCATATAAATTTCCGAAATTTTAATCTGAGAATGAACGCTATAGTTTAGGTTGAAAAACGAATCGCTGGGGCAATTTGAAAGTTGGAACATCGAAACCCCGTTTTTCAACAAACATGCATCTAAGTTGGCGAGTGTCATAAGGGCATGGGTTATATCTTTTTTCCAAACATAAAATTTATCCATTCTCGGTCACCTCTGGGACACAAGTGGTCACGAGATAGAGTATAGATCGAAGTATACCCAGGTGCGAAATTCGGTCGGCAGCCAGAGATTGACCATCGGCCCAAAGTCGGCCCTGCTTTTGTAACCGATCTACGGTAACCAGAGTGGGGCCGACTAAGGTGTTTTCAAGCTGCCATGGTCTCACCGACTTTGCCAACCGCCGTCGAAGTTGGGCGAAAAGCCGACTGCCGGCCCAATTCTGGCCCAACGTTGGGCCGACGATCGGATAAATTGTGGCAGATTGGTCGGTACGACCGCAAGAATGCGGTTGGTCCAACTCTGGATTCAGCAGTCGGTTAGCCACAAGTCACCACGATGCACCCGACTGTCGGTCAAACTCATGGTCAAACCTTGGCCCAAATATGGGCCGACCGTCGGATAAACGCTGGTTCAATGTTTTAAAAAAACCGTGAAAGTACGATCGGCCCGACTCTGGACAAGAGATCCCTGGCGGACCGGCCGAACGCAAACATTACGCTACAGCGTAACGGTAAAGTAATGCTAAAGTAATGGTGAACTAATATGGCATTATAATTAATAAAGGAAACAAAATTAATATGTAAACTGTTGCAATTATAATAAAACGTTGAAATTGACGTTCAACGGTCATGCCGCAATTGCAACAAGTTGCTTTTGCAGCATTAAAAAATAAAAAAACAAAGTGGCTGTCATGCAAGTCGGGCCCCTGCATATTGGCAACCCGCTAACTGGCTTTAAGTGGGTTGCCAGTCTGCAGGGACCCAACTTGCATGACAGCCACTTTGTTTTTTTATTTTTTAAAGCTGAGAAAGCAACTTGTTGCAATTACGGCATGACCATTTAATGTAAATTTTAACGTTTTATTATAATTGCAACAATTTACATATTAATTTTGTTTCCTTTATTAATTATAATGCCATATTACTTTAGCATTACTTTACCATTACTTTACCGTTACGCTGCAGCGTAATGTTTGCGTTCGGCCGGTCCGCCAGGGATGGCCCGACCGTCGGCATAACATTGGCTTGTACAAGTCACCATGATTTAAAAATTATATAATTTATATTCCCGTTAACAGTTAATTTATTTTACATCTACATGATCTTGCATAATAATACAAAAATGAATGAGAAAAAAGAGTTAACAAATTGTTTTTTTTAAACTGCGTTGAGCTGTAGCTTATGAGGATGGTTTTTTCATTGACTTTCAATTATTCAGGTATAGAGTTATGGGTAAGACTCTCGACTGCTAGGCGATAGATTCAGGTATAGGTGTAGGTTCAAAACCCCGTAGCGTTAGAAATTTTATTTGTAATATAATGTTTTAAAATGTGATATATATATTCAATCTAAGCAGGACCATTAACATTTATAGTCAAAATACTCGCAATCAATTATTATTTATTTTTTGAATACTGAACCCAGCTGAAAATTCCTGTACAGGAACCTCGAAGGATCCTCTACATGTTCCTGTACACGAACCTGCACACGAACCTGTACAGGTAATCTTCACGGTCCTCTGCAGGAATTTGGCGAAGGAAACTGTACATGATCCTGCAACGGAACTTGCACCGAAAAAGAACCTTTGAATGATCCTGTACAGGTGCCTGTACAGGATTATGCATAGGATCCTTCACAGAAAGCCGTCAAAGGAACCTTTGGAAGGATCCTGTACAGAAACACGTATAAGGTCCTTTACAGAAAGCCATTGCGAAAACTAATGACGCTTACAGCTATAAACTTGCCTTCCTTTTATTCCCTTGAAGAACCAACTCACTATCGAGAGAGCCAAGACACCAGCGAACCCTGGCGGATTAGTTCCTATGCAGGTTCATGTACAGGATCCTGAACATGTTCCTGTACATGAACCCACATCTCAATTGCCTATGTGAAGGAACCTGCACAGGAACATTCAAAGGTTAGGTTGTATACAGGTTCCTTTGCAGGATCATGTACAGTTTCCTTCGCCAAATTCCTGCACAGGAACCGTCAAGATTACCTGTACAGGTTCGTGTGCAGTTTCCTGTACAGGAACATGTGCAAGATCCTCCGAGGTTCCTGTACAGGAATTTTCAGCTGGGAACCTTCCAAAATCAAAGTCGGCCCCACATTGTTGTCCAAGGTTGGGCCGACATCATCTTAATAGATGGCCCATATATGGGACCAAATGTCGGGCCGACTTTGAAAAGCAGAGGTGGTTGACCGTTATCATTTAGCTGGTTGGCCCGACCAGTGGCGCACAAAGTTAGACCGACCGTCCGACGGTTGACCCGACCGTGAGCCGACGGTCAATTCGCACCTGGGTAATTTCCTATTGAATCCGTAAAATCGTTACTTTTTACCTTTGCTCAAAAAACTTCGAATATATCTACTATATTATTTTAATATTAATTAATATAATAAATATGTATCTTCTATGATTTATTAGACAGAAAAAACTGGATATAAGAAGCGTTGCAGGTAAGGGGCCGTACTTAAATTACGTAACGGATTATAGGCCCTCTCTAAGACCCCCACCCCCCGGTAACGAACCGTAACAAAATGTTTCCACCCCCCCCCCCCACTGAGCGTAATTTATGGTTTCCAGAAATAATAAGATATGGGACTTAAAGCTAATGGGCATTTTTTGTTTTTAAGATAATACATGCTTTGCAGGTAAAGAATTGTACATATAAATATTTATATATTTATAATAAATATTCACGAAAGATGTAAATAGCTTTCAAAACCATAAATTAAGGAATTTATACCTTTAGATTTGTTAGATCTCATGTTTGACGGGTTATCCTCATACATATAAAAGTGCCCGTTGTTAATCAAATTTGAAGTTATGTTTTACTTTGTCAAACACATAATGGTAATGGATAATGATGGATGGCATTTTGTTGTTTTCCTAGTTATTTCTGGTAACCAATTTTGACAAATTTTTCATTTTTCCTGACCATTAATATTCAAATACACTCAACTCCCGATAAAAGAACCCCGGTTTACATATTTCTAGAACTGGCTGCTAGCCTCGTGTGGCCTTTAACTTATCCGGCATTTGTAAAAAACAGGAGCGTAGGGGCAAAGCGGGCAGTGTGCAGGTAGTCGCGCGCCATTATTGCGTAATATTAGGAAATGGTTCATACGACCGTCACTGCTTACGTTTCGATTCCCCCGATTCAGGATCAAGGTTACTTCGAAGCCATCCCCCACACCGTTCTTAAATCGGGAGTTGAGTGTACCAGCATTTCATCTTGTAGTAATTTTAACATAGGATTTTTCATAAACGGAATAAAACAATATTTCAGTTAGAAATTTAGAATTTTCAAATTTGTTGATTTATTTTAAACAAAAATAATGACTTTTCCACCATTAAAAATGAGTTTCTAACAAGATACTTGAATTTAAAAAAAAATATATATTTTCAACTAAATTATTGAATTTTCGAACTAAATAGATGAATAATTCTCAACAAAAAAGTGTAATAGTTAATATTTGAACCACAAAAGATCAAATTCCATCAGAGAAAAATCATTTTAGAAAAGAGGAATTTTCAAACAAGGAAGATTTTTCAGTCATGAAAGGAAAAAAGTTCAACTAAGTTGTTGAACCTTCTAGCCAAAAGACGAATTTCGTGTGCAAACATTGAATTTTCCACTAGAAAATATAAATTTTCCACTAAAAAATATCAATTTTCCATTAGAAAATATGATTTTTCAGCAAAAAAATTCATTTCCAACAGAATAGTTAAATTTCCAATCAAAGAGATAAATCTTCATGCAAAAAAATAAATGTTCAACAAATTAGTTCAATTTTTACCCTTGTGGTTGAATTTTTCATTAAAAAGGATCAAATTTCAATAAAATAATCCAACTTTCAACCAAAGAGATGAATTTGCAACTGAAAATATGAATCTTTAACAAAAAAATGATTTCTAAACAAAGTGGTTCAAACAAAATAGTTGAATCCTCAAACAAAGAAAATTATTTTTTAACGAAGCAGTTGCATTTTTATTCAAGAAAGATGAAATTTCTTCTAAAACAGATGAATTTTTAAATTAAAAAAACAAGATTCCAAAAAGTTAGTTAAAATTTTATCCAAAAAAGATTTAAAGTTTGACTTTTCAACATGAAAATATGAATTTCATGAAAGAAGTAATTTCTCTACGAAAATACTTGAACTTTCAACCCAAAAAGGTGAGTTTTCAACAAACAGTTGAATTATAAACCAAGAACGATGACTATTCAACAAAATTGTTGTATTTTCAACCTAGTAGTTGCATTTTTATCCAAGAAAGATGACATTTCTACTGAAACAGATGAATTTTAAAATCAAAAAGACAAATTTTCAAAACAATAGTTGAATTTTCATCCAAAAAAGATATCAGTTGACTTTTCAACACCAAAATATGAATTATAAGCAAAGAGTAAATTTTCTATGAAAAAGTTGTATTTTCAACCAAAAAGGATGACTTTTTAACAAAATTGTTAAATTTCCAATCAAACAGTTGCATTTTTATCAAAGAAAGATGCAATTTCTACTCCAAGGATGAATTTTTAAATTAAATAGACAAGTTTTCAAAAAATAATAGAATTTTTGTTCAAAAAACATTCCAGTTGACTTTCTAACATGACAATATGAATTTTAAACAAGAAGTGAATTTTCTACGAAAAATTTGAATTTTAAACCCAAAGTGCTCCACAGTTAGGGGTTAATATGCACCATTTTTAGCGTTTGCTATAAATTGATGTTATAGGTATATATTAGTGTTTTCTAGGGGTCATTATTTACCATTGCTAGATGTCTATTATTTTTAATAAATCCCAAGGTGTCAAATTTCGATCCAAATGTGGATCATAATGCAAAATAATGTACATCTACATAGGGAAATGTGAAAGCAGTTATAATTGTGCATTTTGATTAACCCTTGGATCAAAAATTCACAATGGAATTTAGTGTGTAGTGCAGCTAGGGATTGAATACATTAAACCTGAGTTCATTCTTTAAATAGTTAGTTTAATTTTTGGTTTTCTCAATTACTGACTCGAAATTTTTTGACATTGTCAAATCGATTCCTCGTTCCGTTTTGACTTGAATGACCAATTTAACCGTCACGGGTACTGAAAATGGTAGGAAGTTCAGAATAAATCACTGACTCTTGGCAAATCGACGAAGAAGCATACTCTATAATATTATTGTGTGAGTCACTTGCCGAAACGAGTGAACCAGGCGTAAACGTCTGATTGCACCTATAAACCTAATTGTAAACTTTGCGGCTTACATGTACCCATTTTATGAGTAATGCGTCTCTTCTCAACTAGCACTTATCCTTCTTACCAAGATTTAGTAATATCATACACGAAACATATTATATCTTATGTCCAGAATTTATTAACTCACTATGAATACATTTATTACAGTTGAGTCAAATGGAATAGAAACAAAACAAGATTCAATAGAGTTGACATGGTAACCCACACTCAGAAAAAAGTTTGGTTGTTTCAACACAAATTTGGTTGGATCAAAGAAATAAATACATTGCTATATGGTCAATCAAATGCTTGGTTGATTCAACCAATTTTTTTGGTTACTAAAGTTTGGTTGATTATAATAAATATTTTGGTTGATTGCAATAAATATTTTGGTTAATTCAACCAAATATTTTGGTTGATCCAAACAAATATTTTGGTTGTTTCGTTCAATCTAAATGTATCCAGATATCGACTTTCAAAAAATTGTATTCTATGACAAAAGCTGTTGGTAAAAAAGTTTTGATAAGCATCACATGCAGCATTAGAAAACCGAACTTTCACCCAATCTGACAGAAAAGCTTTTTCTCCATACAATTGTGTGAGGTTCTTTCATCACTTATTAATTTTAAGGTTAGAAAGCCTGCACCGCACCGGCGTGAACCCTGCGAGCTAAAGTTTGTACTTATGATCAAAATGTTCTGCATACTGTTTCAGATCCCATTTTTTAAAAACGTTGACATTATTAGCGTCGTTCGTATCATTAATTTTTTTTACTAATTCGCGACAAGACGCACGATGAGAATCTTTTCGACTACACACAAACTGGTCACCGGCGCGGGCTGACATCATCTGTTTCGTTATGTTTAGTGTAGTTAATGGAAGTATTTGGTAGAATGAACCAAATTATTTCGTTACTTTAACCAAATCATTTTCTAATGAATAATATATTCCGCTCAACACATTTATTTGTTTGAATCAACTAAACATGCTCAACTAAATAAATTCTTTGAATTGACCAAATTAATTCGTTGTGTTTCTTAAAAATAACCAAAGGTTTATTTGCGCTGACCAAATTTTTTAGTTTCAACAAGTAAATTGTGTTGAACAAACTGTTTTGTTGAATCAACCCAATCTTTTCTCTGAGTGCAGTGGCGTAGCCAAGGGAGGGGTTTCGGGTGTAACCCCCCCCCCCTTGACCATAGAACAGTCATATTTACCTAACCACCCACTTACGGTACTATATATGTATTATTATTCTGCGGGTATATGTGACTTGAATTTAACCTTTTTTTCCAAAAAAATATTTTATATTATAAAATATATAAATGGGGCGTTATTTCTCAAGTGTACCCACTCAAAAAGTCAAAGTTTTCCGATCTAAGTTAAACTTAGGCAAATTGTTGTGCTATTGGATAGTAGCTTACGGGAAAATAATTTTGTCATTCGGAAAAGTATTGACCGAGGGGGAGGGGGTGAAAGTTTTGGGATTTTCGTGGATATCGTCAATTTCGGCGATTTTAACTCTTCTAATAGCGATGGAAAAAAATTTTGTCTAGTACATTTTCGATAGGGGTTTTCACGCCCTTTCGATTGATGCTACGCATTTTCTCAAAAAATAAATATTTGACCTTCAAAAATGAAGGTAAAAAATAAATTTCACTTTTTTTGGAAATAAGACAGGTTTTTTTGTCTTAAAAGAAACCTAAAGTTTTTTCCTATAAGACTGTGTAGATTAGAAAGTGGGATTGACATTTCTAATTGATGAAAATAAGCATTGAGTACTCTGGTACGCTCATGATACTGTCTCTTGAGCCCCTCCCGTAGCACAACGTGGTACATCTTCATTGTATTGCTTTTGCGAGAAGTAATAATACTATATGCTCGTGTAAATAAGCTTTCGTCACATAAAATTTGTTGATTAATAACAAATATTGCAATAAGACGCCTGCTTAAAAAATCAACGGATATTATTTTCGGAAGTCACTTGTTCTTCATTTGTTTCTCGTCAGGTTATTATAGGAAACAAATGAAGACCGCGGTCATTAGAGAGATGAGTTTCAAATTTCGTCCGCTAGATGGCAAAGCACTAAAAGTTCTCAAAAGTGAAAACGAAAATCTTCTGTAGAAGACAAGCATTAATCATCCTTATATTTTATTATTAAATTGGATTTCAAAACGGTGTCACTTTGCAGGTGTGTTATGTGATTTTTTAATTTATATTTTCGAAAGTTGAGTAATAGCCACGGCACAAAAATATCGCTATATATTCTACTTTTATTGTAGTTTGGATATTTCTACTTATGAAACTAAAATATTAATTTTACGATAAAATAGAATTTGAAAAAAAAAAACAGTTTTCGAACTTCCGCTACCATACCCAACCTTCGCTATTTTTCAACCCAGTTTTTTACTGGCTATGGCCCCTAAAAAAGGTGAAAAAAATCAACGAAAATGGACTCACAAATGCTTCAATCCTTTCAAGAAGGAGAATCATGACAAGACGCGAAATACACGCCGTATTTCTGAAGGCTTACGATCGCAATTTCCTACACTATCTGAAGAACTAAAAATTTGTGCTTCATGTAGGAAAGAGCTCAGTAAACTGAAAGAAATACTAGCGTCAAATTTAGATGACACCGATCAGCCTCGTAATGATGTTCTTGCGGGTGAAAACGTTGATGATGTTGAAACTAATGAAATCATCATGTCAAATGGGGAAATCATGTCAAATGATGATGAAGATCCAGACTTCTCCTTCGGAAAACTCGAGATGAATGTTACGATGTGTAATGGCAAATACATATCATGAGGCCGCAGTTGAAGTTCTAGATCAAATCAAAGAGAAGTTTAAATCATCAGCGAGTAGAGCTGAGAAAATTCAACTTCTCACACTTGCTCCAAAGTCTTGGAGTCGCTGACAACTAATGTTCCAATTCGAGACATCTGAACGACAAACTAATAATGCGAAAAAGTTCGTTGCTAAAAATGGGATTTTAACTCTGCCTACGCCAAAAAGAGGAAGGCCTTTTAGTTATGAAACAGAAGATCTCGTATCCAAATTTTTTGAGCGTGATGACATGAGTCGCTTAATGCCTGGAATGAAGGATTGTGTGTCTGTTCGAGTGAGTGACAAGAAAGTTCTCGTTCAGAAAAGATTGATTTTGTGCAATTTAAATGAATTGTATGCAGAATTCCAGTCAAAATATGAAGATATTAAATTAGGCTTCACGAAATTCACACAACTCAGACCGAAACATTGTGTTTTGGCAGGGAGTAGTAGCGTTACCCACACAATATGCGTTTGTGTTAACCATGAAAACGTGAAGTTAATGCTGAAAGAAATAAACATGCAATATTTAACGAACGATACAGAGTTAATTTTTAATGGTTATCGCGATTGTTTAAAGTTAATTGTGTACCCTCATGCAACAAGTTCCTGCCAATTAGGAGAATGCCACACTTGCCCCGGTATTACTAAAATTAAGGATAACTTCATTCAAGCTTTTGATGAGGAGGATTTACAAGAAATCAAATTTGATTCTTGGCTGTAGACTGACAGATGCACTTCAAAGACGCTGATCATGAATATTGATGAATTTGTGAAAGAGCTCTGTGAAGCGTTGCTGAAGCTAAGAACCAATCATTTCCTTGCTACCGAGTAGTCATTATTTTTCAAGAATCTAAACGTAACTTTGAAAAATGGTGAATTCGATATCTCATTTGATTTCGCTGAGAACTTTAAGTTTGTGCTTCAAGATTCCGCGCAAGGATTTCACTGGCATAATGGTGAGGCCACAATATCCACAGTAGTTATTTACTATGTGAAAGATGGAGAACTCAAGCACAAAAGCATGGCAATCATATCGGATAATTTGAGTCATGACCACAGAAAAAACTGAGGGATCAGTAATGTTGCGGCTCAAGTAAAACTTGGGATCCTTCAGAACTTAGGCTCTAAAGGAAGTCTTACTAAGGGTTCCTTTTTAGTTTGTTTATATCCGATAGACGGCCATCGGCGGTTGCCGACGTTTTCAACTGCGCATGTGCCAAGAAGCGCGGGCCTATTTGAAATCAATAAATACTATGAATAGTACACATATAAATGTTAACAAAACTTTTTTATTCTTATTTATAACAAATCAAATTCAATTATAGAAATACCTAGCTTCTTGGAAAAATTTTATATTAACCTAATATTGCAAGTGTATATTATATCATTTTGAATAGTACCGCGCTTCTTGTGCATGTGCAGTGGAAAACTTCGGATTTGCAACATAACCTTAAAAACGGTCACATTTCATGTGCGATATCTTCCTTTCAAGAATGACTAATGTCTATGATTTTAGTTTCTTCATTAAATTTTTTCCAGTGCAATAATATTTAATTCAAATTGTAAAGCATAATGTTCATCATTAACTTGTGCAATCTTTGAAGTTAGTCAAGGCAGAAGTGAGAAAAAGGCTCTATTAGAACCATTAGAATCCACACTTGGGTTCATTTAGAAACCATTTATTATTTTGGGTTCCTTTTCAGCAAGAGATGTTCTTTTTTGTTGCAGCTCCTTTGGAACCAAAAATTAGTTCTAATAGAAGCCCCAGTTTTTTCTGTGACACTGTTGCCGTTTATGAGTACCAGAAGATAATTGTGAATTATCTTGAGGCAAATTTTGCAGTCCAAAAGGTGTACTACGTCTCAGACTGAGCAGGTCAGCATTTTAAGAACAACAGCAATTTTGCTAATATCCTAGCTCACAAGGCAGATTTCGAAATTGCAGCTGAGTGGCATTACCATCCTACCGCTCATGGTAAGGGAGCATATGATGGCATAGGGGCGAATGCTAAACGAAATGCAGCAAGGTTTAGCTTACAATGTTCTGCTGAAGATCGCATCCTAGATGCTCCATCTCTATTTCAGTGGGCAAAGAAGTACTACAAGGAAACTGAAATCATTTTTAGTAGCAAGGAAGATCACAAAGCCACTGCTAATGACCTGAAAAGCAGATTCGATGCTGCAGTGACAATCAAAGGAACTTTGCAATATTATGCATTTATACCTACTGAAGATGGGAGACTTCAATTGAAGAAAGTTTCCTCAGCCACGGAATGCGACTACTTCCCAAAAGAGAAAAAACGAAAATTAGAAAACAAAGTGAAAACAACTGTCACTAAAAAAACGAAAGGCGGAAGGAAAGGCAGATAAAAGACCAGACATAAGCATAAAAAAATCTCCGAGCTTCAATTTGACTTAATCCATAAAACAATTTTTCGACCCGACCTCTTATTCAATAACTTGATTTCCAAAATTCAAAATTTTTTCAAACTGCATCAGTGAACCTAATGCAGGCATTTAAATAGTGGCAGTCTCAGCCATGCAAAATACAGAGTGATATCAAATATACTAACATATATTATTACTTTTCGTAAAAACAATACCATGAGGGCACCACGTTGTGCCGCGGGGCTCTAGCGCCAACGTCATGCGCGTACCGGAGTCTTATAGGAAAGAGCCTAAGCTTTCTTTTGAGATAAACAAAAAAACAAAAAAACCTGTCTTATTTCCAAAAAAAGTGAAGTTTATTCTTGACCTTCATTTTTGAAGGTCAAATATTTATTTTTTGGGAAAATGCGTAGCACCAATCGAAAGGGCGTGAAAACTCCTATCCAAAATGTACCATACAACATTTTTTTGATCTCCATTAGAAGAATTAAAAATCGCCGAAATAGACAATAGCCACGAAAATCCCAAAAATTTCACCCCCTCCCCCTCGGTCAATACTTATCCGAATGAAAAAATTTTTCCCCCATAAACTACTATCCAATAACACAACACTTTGCCTAAGTTTAACTTAAATCGGACAACTTGGACTTTTTGAGTGGGTACACTTGAGAAATAACGCCCCAAATATCAGATCAATCCTTAAAATATTGTCCATTGTTTTTTATGACCTTGCGCCATCTATCAGGTAACATACGGATGCCATCGCGAAAGAAACTTGGATTCTTCAAGCCGATAAAGTCATCGATGAATTTTCGAACATCGTCAAGAATTTGGGATCGCCTATCTACCAAAGCGGGTTGCATTCACTGGAACAGGTGATAATCGGATGGGGCCAAGTCTGGTGAATATGCCGCGTGATGGAGAACTTCCCAGCTCAAGTTTGAAATAGTTTGCTAAGTCGGGCGAGCAACATGAGGTCGAGCGTTGTCACGGAGCAGTATAACTTTTCGGCTTGCTTGCCCAGCAAATGGCATTTTCTCACCAAGCACCTTGTTCAATTTCATTAATTGTCGGCTGTAACTGTTCTGCAGTAACTGTTTGACCCGTTTCCAAGGCCATTTACTGGACAAAGAATACGAAAAGTTATGCTGCTTCATTACAACGCTGGACCTCATGTTGCTCGCGCGACTTAGCAAACCATTTTAAACTTGGGCTGGGAAGTTCTCCAGCACGCGGCATATTCACCAGACTCGGCCTCATCCGATTATCACCTGTTCTAGTCAATGCAACACGCATCCGTATGTTACCTGATATATGGCGCAAGGTCAGCGAAAACAATGGACAATATTTTAAGGATTGATCTAATATTTATATATTTTATAATATAAAATATTTTTTTGGAAAAAAAGTTTAAATTGAGTTATACACCTATTATTATATACTTTTGTAATAGGAATAATATATATATATATATATATATATATAT
>CAKNXH010060550.1:154216-171386 GCA_932178445.1 Andricus quercusramuli | reverse complement strand
TCGATACGCCCCGCCTGTGATATTTTTGGCTGAATCGCTGGTGAAATGTATCCGCAACCGACTGGGAAGCTGAATAGATGTCAATTGACGATATTTTATCTTATGTATGTTAGCCACAGTCAGACCGTATCTAGTTTAAGCCTCTGTAAGTCCCTGAAAAAGCACTTAAAAGTCCTTTTTGACTTACGTTACTTATAGACCGTGTGTCAGGAGTAAATTTTTCTTAGAGACGTGCAAAATTGATTGCATCTTGAAGCTGAAAAAAGATTGTGGACGATTTTTTTGCTACCTACAAAGTTATACATTCAAAAAATAACTAAATATATTAAGGCTACTACATATTCAGTGAGGGAAGGATAATGATCAGCCACATGTTGACATACGATTGAAAATAAATATTTATTATACTATGAAAAATGTCAAACGAAAATTATTTTATTACATTTTTACATGTATCTTAACTCTCTAGTTAAATGTAATTCTTACACGGGAAATCCAGTGCATTGATAAAACGCCACCAATTTCATGATATACAATGTCGAGATAATAATCGTTAAATTTCGTCGATAATCGTGCATGAAGAACATCTTTATAATAATTATTTTTCTCTTTGTTCATGAGCTTGAAAATAAATTTCTCAGATGGTTCAGGAATGATTCAGGAATGCATACATCGAAGCCATTAAGCGGTGCAAAATCAACAATCAGCCAGTGAAACCGACTGCCATAGCCTATGGCGTTCCTCGGAGCAGCTTGCAGCGCTAGCTCAAGAAGGTCGACGAATAGCTGGGTGACATTTCGATCGTCGAAGATGGTTTTTTGTTGGATTTTACACCGGCAATTACACCTGCATACACTACGATTTTGATGACGAATAATTTATTTTTTCATTCTTATATTCATTTTTGCTGCTCTGAAGGCTTTTTTGTCATTTTTCGTTAATCTTTGTGTCACTACATGCTTTGAAAATAAATTAATTTCCTTTTTTTCTCTAATTAGTGGCATTTCACTTCACATTTTCCCATTTTTAGAAGACTTTTCAGGAGTGCCCACAACCGGTTAAAAAAATTTGTTCGGTCGAAATTGAGTGCTTCATAAAAAATTGAATTTTTTGTTTCTTCAACAAAAACAAATCAATCCTATCACTAGTAGTTAGCTAAGGTCTCTAGCTATCTAATTAAATGTATATTGCTGCATAAAAAATTTATTTGGTCAAAAGTTATGAAGAAAATACCTAACTGTGCCCACAACCGGACAGCTTCCCCTACTAATAAATATAAAAATATAGATTGAAAAAACAGGTTGAAATACTTTTTCTCATACAATATTTCCTTTTTTTATTTTTTTTACAGGATGTCAGAGAACTGTGCAGGACATAGTAGGTATCCAAGTCGTTGCAGGTCAGCAGCCTGTGATGGATACCAGTGGACCGATGCAGGTTGTTGAACCCAACCCATTGCCACATGTAAATATTGGCACTTCTCAGGTTGCAAGACCTTCTAGAGCCCCAGACATATCGGCAACATACAGCCTGGGCGATGCGCAAGGTAGCAATGAGAGAGTGAAAGATTCACTATTTATTTGTAAGATAAGTGAAAGTGCGGAATATATTAAAAAATTTGGCTTATATGGGTTGAAATTGAAATTTAAAATTTCTCAGCCTGGCGAATGGCTCGAATCGGCATTTCGCGAATTATTTGAATATTTAATTGATTGGTGCGATCCAATCGGTGTAGTAGGATAAGTGTTTTGGTCCGATGGATTCGGGAAAGGGGTAGCGTGGAAAGCCTTCATTCCATTAAAAGACTTGTTTTTGGAAGACCTGTGGAACCTTGTTGCAAAAGTTGTATAAAGTTCCACAGGTTTTGAAATCGACGATACTTTTCATGTTAAAATGACCCGTGTTCAGGTACCCACCGGTAAAGGACGCGTTAAATTGCAATCCGACATGTTTAAGCGATCAGTATTAACGATAGCTAGGAAAGAAACTATATGTCTACCATCCCTAGTAAAAATGCCTATTAGAATCCAAATAGAAACCTAATAGGATGTGGCTTCTATCAGGTCCTATTACTTTCGAAAGTGGGTTTTGTTCCTGGTTCTATATGGTGTTTTATTAGGTAATTGTGAACTTTCTAATTGGATCGTATTAGGATCTAATTTGTCTGTATTCGGCACTCGTATCGTATTAGCTATTGGTTTCTAAGCGGAACGTAAGTGGAACCTAATCGGATTTGAATCCGGTTTCTGTGAGGTTCATATTTAGTAATTTTAAACTTCCTAATGGGATTTTATTAGGATCTGATGTCGTTTGTATTTCCTAGGAAAATGTCTACTAGCAGCCAAATAGAAACCTAAGAGGATGTGGTTTCTATCAGGTCCTATTACTTTCGAAAATGGGATTTGTTTCTGGTTCTATGTGGTGTTCTATTAGGTAATTGTGAACTTTCTAATTGGATCTCATTAGGTACGATTTCTGAACGAACAGAAAAGTTATATCCTAACTTATTGTTATATAATGTTCATTTTTTATAGTTGTTAAGTACACACTTCGCCAATACGGTCGCTTACACATATAGTCGCACGCTTCAACGCTTTGAAAAATCTAACTCGCTGAGGATTCGAACCCTACCTATTCTACCTAAACTTGTGTATTCTACCGCGTGCTCTAACTCATTTCGCTATCGACGCACTTGGATCTTGGTTACAAAATCTCGGCCAAGTATTTTTTAACTCAATGTTTCTTTAAAGAAAACGTATTTCTGAGGACCAATGGGTAGTTCTAAGGCAAATTGAAAATTTTTGAGAGACTTTAACAAAAAAAATTTATATAGAATGAATTTAAAATTAAATTTTATTTATTTCAACTACGGATCGATAGTCTTTTTTCTTTAAATATTTAAAAAGCTTATAAATTATCCAAAGGTAATAAGCAATAAAGAAAAGTCAAGTGCAAAAATTCTCTAATAACCTTGGAGACAAAAAGCGATTTTCTATAATACAAAAATCTCCATAAAATGGACAGTTTTCAATGTATCCAATTATAGGATAGTATATATACCATATATAGTCCATAGTATAGGAAAAATTTGGATAACGGATTCGGTTTTAGCATACCAAAATCCTTCGGGGTCACACAGTTCGGTCTTCAGGTATAAAAATGATGTCATTTTTCTCGGCCTGTGTAATTTAAAATATGTGAAACAAAGAACCGAATTTCACTTATTTCAGCAAGGATTCAATACTTTTAGTCTTTAAATATTCAAAACGTTTAAAACGATCCAAAAGTAATAAAGAAAATCAAGTACAAAAATGCTTTAACAACCTCAATAACAAAAGAATAATTTTATTCTATACAAAAACTTCCATGAAACGCACAGTTTTCAGTGTATCCAATGCTTTCATTATACTTTTATACTCATATCAGTTTTAAATTTGGAATAACTTTTCCACAACAACAATTTGAAATATATGAAAGAAATAATTGAATTTCAATTATTTCACAAAGGGCTCAATACTTTTTTTTCCTTATGGATTTAAGCCGTTCGAAAACCATCTACAACTGATAAAAAAAAGAACAGTACAGTTAAAACACATTTCAATAACCTTAGTGAGAACAACCATTTTCTGCTATATAAAAACCTCCATAAAATTTAAAGCTTTCGATTAATCTAATTCTTTTATAATACTTTTTAACTTGGGTTTTACTTTAATTACATAGTTTAAACAAGTCCTAATTAATAATTGCAAATATGTATAAATTATGGAAGCACATTGGCTACAAGTTACAACTTATTTCAATTTTCATTTTATTTTGCACAATGCACATTGTAAAAAACCTTCTTTATCGCAAATATATTATTTGCTATCCAGAAACTTAAAATTTTAATCCAATTAATTTAATTCCGATTATCCACTAAAAATCCTAATAAAGCCTATTAAAGAAGCAATTTTGTAATTTTGCAACTTCCCATAAAATAAAACCTAATAGATACCTGATAGAACCACCTCGAAGGCTGCACTTTGAATTTTAATACAATTAATATAATTCCGATTAGCCGGTAATAATCCTATTACAGTCTATTAGAGAAGCAAGTTTGTATTTTGTAACATTTAGAGTAAATGAACACCTCATTGGTCCCGATTAGAACCTATTAGAAAAATATAGCACAAAGAATATTTGTTTTCGAAAGCCTAATAGAGCCACATAGAAAGATTTTCTCAATTCCAATTTCCGTCCCAATAGTAGATTAAATACCGAATACAACCGGTTAGAATCCAAATTGAAATAAAAAACTGTTCCGAACCATTTAGAACCATATAGAAATTCAAGTGGATCCAATGAAGCAGATCCCAATAGATTCCTAATAGAGCCACATAAAACACATCACTTGGAATTTTAATCCAATTATTGATTTCAACATGTCACTAAAGTAATTAATAGAACCAGTTAGGGAAGCAATATCGTACTTGTAGCACATGGAACAAAGCAGGTCCTAATAGGCACCTAATAGATCCGCTTAAAAGACATATCTTCGAATTTTAATCATATTAATTCGATTACAACATCCCACTCAAATACCTGAAAGAACCTGCCAGGGCAGCAATTTCGTACTACGAGCACTTTGAATAAAGCTGATCCCAATAGGTGCCTATAAGAGCCGCTTAGAACACATCACTTTGAATGTTTTTCCCAATAATTTCATTCCCAAGGTCCAACAATATACCTAATAGAACCTGTTAGGGAACCGTGCTTCTATTTCGAATAAAGCAGACCCCAATAGGGACCTGTTAGAGCCGTTTAAAATACATCACTTCGAATTTTAATCCGGGTGATTTGGTTCCAAAGGTCCAATAAAATACCTAATAGAACCTGTTAGAAAAACAATTTTGCACTTAATAATATGCCAAGTGAAAGAATACCTCATTGTACCCACGTAGATCCTGTTAGAAAAATTTAACAAAAGAACATAAGTACCGAATAAGACCGGTTAGAAACCATTTTAAAATAAGAATTCTATTAGAAACCAGTTAGGACCATACAAGATTCCATCTGCATCCTATATGTTTTCTAAACGGCTTCCATTGATACCTAACTGTCATTTTTACTAGGGATAGTCCTTTGTAGCAGAAATTTCTAAAGGGAAATTGATGACTGACAAAAATAACATCGAGTTAAAAAATGACTGGCGTCGAAAACGCAAGAGAGGTGGAGTGCATCAGTGCACTGCCGCTAATAGGCTAACGCTGGGCGCCGGTGTTATTATACCAGAAAATGGATGTGATATTTCAGAATTGGTTAAATATCATCAATTTTTAGCAAAAGCTCAGATAGCCATAACAGTGTACCATTTTTATAGCTTCGGTTTTGATGATGGTAGTTCAGAAATTTTGAGTAAAGGGGAAATAATTAAACAAAATATTTACTTGCTGTACGAGGGTGCCCCAAAATGCCATTTTTGTCCAATTTTATCTTTGATAGGTGTGGGGGGTAGTAGGAACTTTTGTGTGCCATGTGACAAGGCTTACAAAATTTTAGAAATTCATTTGTGTTCTGAAAGATGTAACGCCTGTCACACTTCACCACCCTGTAATCAAGAAAGTGATATTCTATTTGGGGATGCCGAAAAGGAAATTAAATGAGAATCATGCCTTAGATCCTTTTATGGGGCCTCATGTATGAGGAATCATTAACATCCTGACTCATATAGCAAGGGAAAAAGTATTTGCTCAGTATTCAAAATTTGTGGTGGCTGTTCAAAATTAATTAATCATTTAGATATTAAAGATCATAAATGTGGATTTTCAAATTGTATTACGTGCAAAAAAGTTTGTCTAGACAATCATTTGTGCTATATGACACCAATTGGGAATCCACGTCATGATAAAAAAGTAGCATACATTTTTTATGACTTTGAAACTCAACAGAGTGAATCTGTCGTTGGTCAGGAATCTACGAAAATTCGCGCACCTAATTTGTGTGTTGCACAACAGGTATGTGATGAGCGTATGGACGATCCTGATCCAAATGTACGTTGTAAAAATGGTGTGGTATTAGACAATATATTTTTGATAAAGATCCGGTTTCTGAATTTACGAAATTTGCCACGCGAAAAATGAGTCATTTCATGGAAACCGTTTGTATAGCTCATAATTCTAAAGGGTTTGATGCTCAATTTATTTTGAGTCATCTGATTGAAGAGAAAGGGTTGAGAAATCCACCGAGAACAATTTTAAATGGGACTAGTATACTTTTGATGAATGTAAATCAAACCCGGTTTATTGATAGTTTGAATTACCTTCACATGCCATTAGGTTAATTACCTAAAGCTTTTGGCTTAGAAGAGGCAAAAAAGGGTACATTTCCCCATTTATTCCATACTCCTGAGAATCAGGAATCGGGTCAGAATACAATTTTAATGTCAAAGGAGAATTGAAATCATATTGTATAAATGATGTGGATATTCTTCGTAAGGCATGTTTGGCTTTCAGATCGTTATTTCACAAAGTAGCCAATGTCGATCCATTTATTGTGAGCATAACGATTGCATCGGCTTGCTCAAAATTGTCTAGAAAAAATGATCTGAAAGCTGATCAAATAGGTGTTATACCAAACGGTGGTAATAGGCGGGTTGATGAACAATCGAGAAAAGCCATTGAATGGTTATTAGCCTTAGAACGCGAATTGGACATTGAGATTACTCATGCAGGCAGGACACGAGAATTTAGATTGCCAGATGGTTCTTTAGTCGATGGCTATTATGAAAATAAAGAAGTCGATAGGAAAGTAGTTCAACAATTCCATGGTTACTACTGGCATGGGTGTCCTGATTGCTTCAAATTGAATCGGGATGAAAATTACATTTAGTTAAAAACTCAGAATCGCTGAATGATCGTTTTGAACGAACAAAAGTTCAAACTGATCGACTTCGCTCATTGGGGTATGAGGTAATCGAAAAGTGGGAGTGCTACATTGATATGGAAAAAGTTCAAAATGATGCTTTACGCGATTTTTTAAAAGACCACCCACTTTTGATGACCGAGGCATTGAATCCTCGTGATGCATTCTATAGGGGTCGAAGAGGATTTTCGTATTATTTTATTTCTAAATATGGCAAATTTCCCATAGGTCATCTCAAAGTTTATATTGGTGATGACTGCAAAAGTTTAACTGGTGTAAACTTTGATTTAACCAATGTTCAGGGATTAGTCAAATGCAGGGTATTGCCTCCTGCTGACAAATATTTACCTGTTCTACCTGTCCGTATGCACAGTAAACTCATGTACCCTCTATGCAATACTTGTTGTAAATTACAACTACAACAAGATTGCCCGCATGTAAATAGTACAAGTGAGAGAGAAATAGGAGGAACATGGGTGTGCAACGAGCTAAAAGTAGCAATTCAAGAGTGTTATAAAATTACCTCTATTTTTGAAATTTGGCAGTATGAAACTACCCAATATGACAAGGTCACAAAAATGAGTGGTCTCTTTGTAGAATACATGAGCCGATTTTTTTAACTGAAACATGAAGCCCTCAGCGGATACCCTGCCTATTGCTGATGAAGCATCGAAAAAGGGATTCATTCAAAACATATTAGAGTCTGAAGGTATAGCCATAGATCCGGATAACATCAAGAAGAATCCGGGGTTGCGCTCGTTGGCTAAACTTTGTCTTAATTTATTTCGGGGGAAATTTGGCCAACGAGAAAATATGCCGAAGGCTGACATCATTCATAGACAGCAAGAATTGCTGGAAATTGTTCAGAGCCCTGATAAAATTCTCAACAGTTTCTTGCCTGTAGACGATAATAGTATTTATGACCCATGGTTCTACAAAAGTGAAGCTGTGACGCCATCGCCTATTACTAACGTGATTATAGCAGCTTACACGACAGCTCAGACACGCTTGAAGGTATTCACTTACTTGAAGCAACTAGATCGTCGTGTCCTTTATTTTGACACGAATTCCGTTATTTTCGGCAGCACTAATGAGCCAGATGAGTATTATCCAGATACAGGTTGCCTATTAGGTGATTTAACAGATGAACTTGAAATTTATAGTTCCGGTAGATTTATAGAAAAATTTGTCTCAGGTGGTCCTAAATTTTATGCATATAAGGTGCGATCACCTGCTGGTAAAAACCACACTGTTTGAAAAGTGAAAGGTATTAATTTGAACTCTAAAAACTTTGAAATGATAAACTTTGACTCAATCTGTGATCTCGTTATTATAAAGACACAACCAATTAAATTAAATTTTAGTAGCATCCGCAGAACACCTTATCATCAGGTGGTTACGAGACAGGAGGAAAAAATATGTCCTCCGGTTTATACTAAAAGACGATTAGTTGAAGGATATGACTCTCTACCATTTGGCTACATTAAATAAGATAAATTATTTATTTCTTTTTTTAACCATACAAATCGAATTATGAAAAATTGAAGAATCACTCTCCCTCTCATTCCTACACACACACCCAACTGCTTTTGCATCTTAAAAATATTTCTTATGACTTTTATTTTGAAAAATATATTCTTCTGCTTGCTAATAAAGATAATTTTTACTTTTTGTTTTCAGTTGAACAATTTGGACTGCTTGGGGTTGATGACGAAAACACATTTTTCGATCAATGCGGACAGGATCATCACCCCGATTTACCGCTATTCACTGATTCTTATGACTGTTTTTGAGGGCTCAGCCCTACACAGTAGAATTATCAGACATAAGTGTAGACTTATTTGAGGAGTGGAATAAAAAAATGAATTCAGATATATTAATTGTCTATTTTAAAATGATCAAAATATTTTTTAAAGCGAATTAAATAAAATGAAATTCACTTTAAAAACAAAAAAGAAAACTGTTTACCAATCTTATTTATTATTCCAAAATGCATGCAAGATCCTTTCCTATTATTATGTAATCAAAACCGGAAAAAATCACTCAGAATAATATGATTCTATACTTCATTTTTCTAACCTGACACAGGTCGCTAGAATATAGCTGAAAACTGGAAATGGTCCAACGCGGCGGCGATAGTGGCACGCCCTTGTAAGCTAATCTCAGGGCGTGTTGGAAGGGTCACGTCAAAATGAGCTTGTTCATTGGCGTGTTGGAAAACGGTCAGGGGAATCAGCTCAAAATCCCTGACCACGCAGAAAGTATCTGATTGATCAATTTCTAGGAATTAGGAAAAAGTATGCAATCGAAAATTCCTGCTCAGGGAATCAAGATATTATATAAATAATAATAACTGATTTAATTTGAATCATTGCCAATTATGGACGCACGCTGGAAGCATCCGTTTACATCGTTCTTATGTGGACCAACAGGATGTGATAAACATTTTATGGAAAAAAGTTTCTACGTGATGTAGATAGTGTGTGCGATACACATATCCAACGTATAATTTTTTACTATTCCGAGTGGCAGACAGCAGACAAGGAGTATGGAAAAACGATAGAATTTCCTGAAGGCTTACCACAATCTGCTGACTATTGCAACGACCCTAGAGCTAAACTTTTAATTATCGATGATTTAATGAGGAAATCTTCAAATAATACAATTGTAGATCTATTTACTAAGGGTAGTCATCATAAAAATCTCAGTTTCATCTTTATTTCTCAAAATCTTTTTCATCGGGGTCATGGTCAAAGAGATATTTCTCTGAATGCAAACGATATTGTTGCTTTTAAAAATCCGCGAGATCGTGCCCAAATTCAGCATCTAGCTCGGCAAGTTTGCCCTGAAAATCCACGATTTTTACAAGAAGCCTATCAAATTGCCACTTCTCAACCGTATGGTTATTCACTTCTTGATTTGAAACAATCTACCCCAGAAAATTGTCGATTTCGGACTATTATGTCCCCAGATGATCCTTATTATTACGTTTATGTACCTGTCAAAGCTATAAAGAGGTGAGGGACAAGTACCAGTTGCACGTTTGTAATGATGTCGAAAGGTGGCAAGTCAATCGGAAAGAAAAATGGTATAGTTTTGCATGCTCTTTGTCACCTAGACCCTGATCAGCGACGTGCTGTATTGAAAACCTTAGATGCCCGACTCATTAAATGTATTTGTGAGTGCGCTTTAAACACTCTATTGGGAAATTTGCCACTTAGGAAGCACCAGAGATTGAAGTTGAAAAAACATAAAAAAAAACTACTTCGCAAATTAGCGGAAACCCATGGGACATGTGAAAAGAAAAAAAAAAACTTTATCGTACAAAAAGGTGGATTTTTACCACTTTCACTTTCACTAATCATTGGCGGCTTAATATCTAACTTGTTTAATGGCTCATCCTAAATAAAAACCATTTCATCAGCAAATATGGAGTATGCTAGAAAAATGGTACTTATCCCAAGTGACCAGGTGGATTAAATGCAACGCCAAATGCAAACTTTAAAGCAACCAACTGTAAGCACTGGTGATGCAAAAATTATACCCTCAATTCCCGGGTTAACTACGCAAACACCTGGTAATAATCTTGGTAGTCTTGATACCGAAATGAGTCATATCTTATTTTCACCTTCCTCAATAGATGAGCATGAAAAGTGAAAAATATATAGTCAGGTGTTACAAAAATTTCTCTTCTTTGTTGACAAGGATAGAAATCCTCCTACTGAGAATAAAGACCAAAATGAAGTCACAGACAATCAATCATCCAATGGGGAATTTCTACCTGTAAAAGCCATTGCAGCATCAGTGCTCTAAAACTTTGCAGGAAAATAGTATTTTATTACTTAATCATTTAAGAAGACCGAATATTACCAGCAGAATAAGATGGGATGAAAATGGTTTACTTTTTATTGATGGACATCGTATTGGAGATTCAAATATTACAGATCTCGTTAATGATGCATTAAGACATAGAAAAAGATTCGTCGAGCGCTTGGTATACCACAAGAACTTATGAAAAATAGAGAATACTGGAGAGTTCAAACAGATAAACAGCTGGGACGAGACATCAGTAATAGAAGAAACTCTACATTTCACCACCTTATAATAGACGATGAAATTAAAGACGAGGCTGGCGATTCACATAAACTTCAAATACAAGAACTCGTGCAAGGAATCGTAGCAGAATTAGAAAATATGAAGGACAAAGTTAGCGTGGATTAGGATTAATAATAATGAAGCAGCAGTCTTTTATTTCAAGATGAAACTATTACAAGAAATATACTACAACCCTCCTACAGTGGTGCTGAAAAAATAGTTTGTGCCGCGTGAGGAAAAGTTTCTAGCGCTAAAGTGCTTTGAGTGGTTAAAGTCAGGAAACATAGGCCTATTCATAGAAAATTTCAAAGACTACATTATAATGTTAGCTCCATTGATAATGTCGGGGAGGCTGACTTAGTTGACCTACAAAGATTGTCAACCTAAAATAATAATTATACTTTTCTACTAGTAGTAATTAATGTTTTGAGTAAATTTGCCTGGGTTGAGCCTCTTCGAAATAAATCTGCTTTAGAAGTAAAACATGGTTTCGAGCGTATTCTTCAAAGAGGTAACAATCGTGTACCTATCTGCCTACAAACGGATAAAGGGAAAGAGTTTTTATGTGCTACTTTCCAAAAATTGTTGTCAGATAATGGAATAAAATTTCGAGTAACCCGGGACCCTAATGTTAAAGCAGCCGTAGTAGAACGCTTTAATCGAGCTCTCAAAGAACGCATGTGGCGTTACTTTACGCATCAAAATAATTGACGATATATTGATACCTTGCAACAAATTGTAGATGCTTACAATAATGCCAGGCACAGCAGTATCAAAATGGCACCGGCTGAAGTTACTGTATACAATGCTTCTAAAGCATGGGAAAATATTCAATCGCGATTCAGTAAGGAAAAGATGTATACAAAAAAGCCAAAGTACAGTGTCGATGACCAAGTTAGAATCAGTCGCGAGAAGGGCGTCTTTGAGAAAGGTTACGAGTCAGGCTGATGTGAAGAAATATTCCTAGTAAAGCGAGTTCTAAATCGAATACAATCACCTTTTGTTTATTAGTTGAAATATTTAGCAGGAGAAGAAATTGATGGACTTTTTTACGAGCAAGAATTGACCGGTGTAAAAAATGAAGATATAGCTGGGCAGGAATTTAAGATTAAAAAAATATTACAGACTAAAGGCAAGGGAAACAAAAAACAATTTCTTGTCAAGTGGACAGGTTATCCTGACAAATTTAATTCGTGGATTCCAGCACTGTGACGTTTTCAACCAAGACAAATTTCTTATTAATGGTGTAGAATTGAGACTTCGTCCAGTGCGCTCCAAAAATGTATTCTGTCTCATGGATAGCACCAATGGCTGTAGTATAAATATTAAAGAGGCCTCACTAGTTGTACGACGAGCAAAAATTATTCCAGGTATTCTACTAGCTCATGCAGAAGCTCTATCTCATGGCACTGCAAAATACCCTATTACACGTGTCGAGGTAAAAGCTTTGATTCTACACTCGGGCGTTCACGCTGAAACGTTTGATAATGTTATTCTCGGTCATATGCCAAAGAGAATAATAACTGGTTTTGTGTAAAATGCTGCATTCAATGGAAGTGGAAACAAAAATCCTTTCAATTTTCAAAATTATAAAATTAATCATCTTGCGCTTTATGTTGATGGCACTCAAATATCATCCAAACCACTACAGCCATCATTTGGGAATAAGAAGTTGTATGTCGAAGCTTATCACACATTATTTAGCGGAACTGGTATCCATTTTCTAAATGAAAGCAATAGTATTGACAGAGAAAATTATCCTGCAGGAAACTGTCTGTTCGCGTTTGATCTTACACCTGATCTCTCAGCAAACTGTTACTCTCACTGGAATCTTGTAAAACATGGTAGTCTCAGAATTGAGGTGCGTTTGAGGTGCGAATTGAGGAGATGTACTAGCACTGTTAATTGTCCTGTATATGCGGAATATAATAATGTTCTGGAAATAGACTCGTCCAGACAAATTATTGTCGACTCCAGTGCTTGAGTGGGGACAAAATCAATTTTACATGTGAGACGTGCATTTCAAAGACAAAACCATCTGCAATTGTACCTAATTTTTATGAACAATCCAAAGCTGGAACTCACTGGATAGAGGGCGATCCAGTGATCCAGAGGTACCTACTTTGACAGCTACGGGTTACCGCCTCTTATACCTAAAAATCTTCTTCGCTTACGGGGAAATGGTACCTTCTACAGGTGGAAGACGAAGAGACTACAAGCTGCGACTTCGAATGTTTGTGGGCAATATTGCATTATGTTTCTCCATTGTATGTGTAATGGTTATTCTCTGTCTGATTTCGCTAATTTTTTTACAAATAATTTAGAAAAAAATGATTATCTTGTGCGACAGTTTTACAAAAAGTTGTTGAAGAAATATAAACTTAAATATAATATTTCTCGAGTATCGAAACAGCGATACGTGGTGGTAAATATTGTAAACGTACAGATCTTACATCATGAACGCAAACGTTAACGGCTGAATCAACAACTCTTTCCTTATTCTAAAAATATGTAATCCATGTTTTTCCTCAACATCATATAATTCAATAAATTAAAATTATGTAAAATGTTACCCCTTTTTTATTCACAGACCTTTTATACACGTAGTCAGTAAGAATAATTTTAAATGCACACAACTATTCGAAAAATTTTAAATGTCTACAAATTTTTCTATTTTTTCTTTAAATCATAATAATAATATAATAAAAATCGTTTTTTAATTTTTTTCACGCTATTTTCTCGATATTAAGGGGTAACACCACTCTAGAGGCCGAAAAGAAGACTAACTTTGTGAATTATTTTTGAGAATATTAAAAATGGAATAGGATTTTTTTTGAAAAGGGGTGTTTAAGCATATATTGAGGTATCGAAACACATTTTTTACTTACATTTTTATACAAAATGCCGCTGATGCAGCTGATTTCACAAGATTTCTTTTTTTTTAAACGTCTCCACGGGCGTAGGGGCTACGTAGTACCTTGAAGAATGTAATTATGAAGCTACTGTCCAAATTTGAAGACAATCCGTTTCGTGATGCCCGAGTAATCTGTCCGCCCAGTTCCAAAAATGTGGTTTCGCGAAAAACGCGTTTAAAGTTTTACTAACAGAAAAATCCATGAAATCTTATTCTTAACTCTTATCTGCGATGCCTGCACAGACACATTCATACTATTTGTAATAGAAATCAGCGCACCCTAGTTGACACCTGAGGAACCCTAATGACCTCCCAACGAGCTCCTTACAATTTCGACAGGTAAAATAAATATAAAAGCGTTGGATCCGAGTGCGCCGCTGGAGCACTTCGTGCACGCTTCGAGGCCCTTCGGTGAAATCAAGATTTCGACCTGTTAACATTTTTTTTGCAATAGAACCAAGTACACATTGTTTTTAGGCCCCTGAAGTACATTTTAAGCATATGCGATTTTGATTTTTTCAAATTTCTTGACTAAAAAGGTATACAAACTATAACTAGTGTGAGTGCTCAGATTCGAAAATAATTTTTATCAATCACCCTAATTCATACATACATACATACATACAATATATACATTATTCAATACATACATGCGTACATACATATATACGTTACATACCCGCATGCCCTACCCCAGGTGCGAATTGTCGGTCGGGCCATGGTTGGCTTAACCTTTTTAAGGTCGGCCCAACTTTGTGACCCAATGGTCGGGCCAACCAGCGTAATGATAAAGCATGCCGTCTCTATCTTACACAGTTGGGCCAACAATAGTTGCCATGGTTGAGCCAACCGCGGAATACAAGGTTGGCATACCGAGGCCGTAGTGTTATGGTTATTTTGAGCCAATTTGCGAAAGCTCAAACAACCGTCGACCCAACCTTGGGCCAGAGTTCGACTGAAGGTCGGCAAAAATGAGCCTAATTGTACTAGATAATATTACACCGATGATTGGGCCAACCATCACACAGAGTCGGGCCGACCATACTGTTATGGTTATTTTGAACCAATTTGCCAAGGCCTAAAGGACCGCCGACCCTACCTTGGGCCAGAGTTGGACCGACGATGGGCAAAAGTAAGGTTACTTGCAGTGGATAATACTACACCGATGATCGGGCCAACCATCACCCAGAGTCGGCACGACCATATTGTTATGGTAATTTTGAACCAATTTGCCAAGGCCTAAATGACCGCCGACCCTACCTTGGGCCAGAATTGGACCGTCGATGGACAAAAGTGAGGTTACTTGAAGTGGATAATATTACACTGATGGATGGGCCAACTATTACCCAGAGTCAGGCCGACCGAAGTTTTATGGTTATTTTGAGCCACTTTGCCAAAGCCCAAAGGACCGTCAACCCATCCTTGGGCCAGAGTTGGACCGACGGTCTGCAAACGTGAGGTTACTTGCACAGGATAATATTACACCGATGATCGGGCCAACAATCACTCAGAGTCGGCACGACCATATTGTTATGGTCATTTTGAACCAATTTGCCAAGGCTGAAGCGACCGCCGACCCTAACTTGGGCCAGAGTTGGACCGACGATCGGCAAAAGTGAGGTTACCTGCAGTGGATAATACTGCACCGATGGACGGGCCAACTATTGCCCAGAGTCAGGCCGACCGAAGTGTTATGGTTATTTTGAGCCACTTTGCCAAAGCCCAAACGGCCGTCGACCCAACTTTGGGCCAGAGTTGGACCGACGGTCGGTAAACGTGAGGTTACTTGCACTGGATAATATTACACCGATGATCGGGCCAACCATCACCCAGAGTCGGGCCGACCATATTGTTATGGTCATTTTGAACCAATTTGCCAAGGCCTAAACGACCGCCGACCCTACCTTGGGCCAGAGTTGGGCCGAAGGTCGGGTGAATTTTAGAAGCCATTGTCGGCTTCTAACGTTGGCCCAACTAAGGTGGCTTCGAACTGATATAGTTGGGCCAACCTTGGTCAGCAAAATTCGGTAGCGAAAGCCGGTCCGACCTTGGGTCGACCGTCAACTCTGGCTGCCAACCAAAATTTGCACCTAGGACATACCCGCTTACGCCGGTTAAAATTTGGGGGCCCTTACACCACGGCCGCTAAGTGGTGGAGGCCCTGGGGCCATGGCCCTACCTGGCCCCGTAGTAAATTCCGCCCTGAAAGCTCGTGAAATATTTGGCAAAATATAATCTTGTGTTCTTGCGAGAACATAAATAACGATAGCAGTTGGATTTAAATTCGACACTAACATGCATTCAAAAGTCAAAACAAAGTACTCAGTTGTCAAATCCGTCTTTTCGCAAATATAAAAATACGAATAGATTTGATCTCATTCAAAAAAAAATAGTGAAGGAAATATGTTTTAAATGAATATAAGAATGGTAAAATCATCAGTCTTTAAAGTGTTTTTCGTTCGATAAATATTCAGTATCTTTCCTATTTTCTTCTTGTGAAACAGAATTTCCCATGAGACGAAATTATACTTTGTTTTCGTAAAAAGAGAAAGAAATATGACTCATGTTTTTTTTAGAAAAGTGTTATTTAGCTTCTTCTGATGATGCTTGGTTATATTTTAGCTGTGTAAGAAGGCGACAAATCGAAAATGCGTGGGCGACATGGTGATATCGAATTTTGGATTACTTACTGACCTCAAGAGCGAATGTTCTAAACTCAATCTAAAAATACTGTACGTTTGCGAGTGACGATAGTCAAAATTATGACTAGGTTCGGCAGGTCTTGAGAAAATGAGTCATATTTTCTGAAAGTATATAAAAATAATAAATTTTTATTTTTGCGATTTATGTTTTAAGCCAAACCAAAATAATGGTAGAAAGAATGGTATTTCATGGCACAATTTCTTATCTCGTTCTGACAAGGATAAAATCAGTTTATAAATAGTAAAATACATTGTTTTAAATATGTTGCGATCTTAGGCCTTATAAATGTGAAAAATGGATTTGTTTTCTGACAGTAGAGAAATAAAACATTTCTTTGACTTTGTATAATATGTTCATGCCCAAAATTGAATTTCTGGCATATTATTTTGAAACAAATATCGGGAAAAATCATGCAGAGCAGGAATTTACTTTTCATAAATCAACGAAAGTGCATTTTTGAGCCAATTTCGCTTTTCCGTTCTTTTTTTTTTTAATGATCAAAATTACAGTTTTAAGACTATTATTAATATCGTTTTTTATATTATCATCAGAGAAGGT
>CAKNXH010060550.1:125702-154116 GCA_932178445.1 Andricus quercusramuli | reverse complement strand
CCACCCTTCGTCAAATGTCGACGTTTTGAGACCCTCTGAATCGGAAAAGCAGGTTTTTAAGAATGTGTCTCTCGGTATGTATGCATGTATGTATGTGTGCATATATGTCTGTGAGCATGATAACTGTTAAAAGAATTAATCTGTAAGATTGGCATTTTGTACACTCTTTTAGCATCGGAAACTGAGAGTCGAGTTCGTTAGCCAGCTATTTTGGATAAAAATTCAAGATAAAAAAAAAAATTGATAGCAGTTCGAACTCGAAAGTTCATTGCCTCACTACCCGATTCGGGTAGTGTTTCTAGGTGGATATTTACTACCAGTATGGGCACACCACACCCACGACGGGCCAACAGCACGCAGTATTCCCGGAACGGTCACCCATCCAAGTACTAACCGCGCCCAAGACTGCTTAACTTCAGTGATCTTACGAGAAATGGCATTTTCAGCGTGGTATCGCCGTTGGCGATAAAGATAAAGCATTTTCAAAATGTTTGCGACATTTTTTTTCAAGATTTAAAAATTATATGTACGGGTATTCGTAGTACTCAGAAACTTTATCTTTAACCTGACAATTTTTTCTAATACATAGAAAATTATCAGAGTTACAGCATTCTGAAAAAAAAAATCTGCCTGCTTCGCGAGCACATTCTCATCGCACGCGGCTCGCTCCGCTCGCAAGTTTGGGCGCGCATAGGGCGCGCGGTTATTGTATCTCGCGCTTCGGGCTCGGATACTTTTTTCCTGGCGCTTAGCGCTCGGCTTTTTTCGGTTTTCGCACATCGTGCTCGGCTTCGATAAAAATAAGAAATTTACTTGCAAACATTATAAAATAGACAAAACCTCTACGTTTTAAGTGATTTTTCAATTTTAGATTAAATAAATCGCGTGCGTCCTAAACTACGACCCAAGACAGATTTATGTGTAAACATCGTCGGTAAACGTTGACTGAAATTGAAATATTACATAAAGCAAATAATAACTCACGCACATGTGGGAGTATAAAAATTTATTTTCTCTTATATATAATGTCATGCAAAAGTTTCTGGACAGTTATTTTCCAATAGGATAATAATCCTAATCTAACAATGTAACAATAACCCTACTTTAATAATAATAAACTGTAGATTTTCTCTCTATTGACATATCCGGCATATTTTGCCGGATTTGAATGAACAAATAATTATTGTTTGAATAATAAAAACTTATTTACAAAATACTTGGAAACTCGTCCCTTATTAATTAAAAATAATTCTTGTAAAGAAAATCCGAAGGACACCGTTTTTAGTATGAATTTAATAGAGAACTGCTATTTTGCATTTTTTGGGGTCACTTTCCAAGCATAATAACAATTCACAAAAATTTTATAACAAGTAGCTCTTTTCCCCATTTTTTTCTATATCAAGCTTTTCCCATTTAAAACCCCATGTTAATTTCAGAGGCTCGGTGGTACGGGTTAACTTCGACAAAAAAAAAGAAAACAAGAAAAATGTTAAGTTGATAAACTGTAAATATAAATTAAGTATTTATTTTTAAAATTGAACTGTAGTACGACTCTTAACAATAGAATTATAATAAAATTGATTTTATAAGACGATTCTGATCTGTTTATAATTGAATAATTTATAGATTTTTACGTTAAAAATTGAACTATTTCAATTTGAATGCCTTACGTAATTAATTTAATGTATGCATCCGATTGAAACTTCAAAATCTTTTTTTAATTTTCAAAAACATTTCAATTAATATATTCATTATTTTAAAGTTTTCATTGTTTCATTTTTTTTAATTTTTCATTTGTAAATGACATTTTTCATTTAAGATTTTCAAGAAACAACTTATAATCACTAAATTGTACTGTTTTAAAGTTCAAATTGTTCAAAAATGATATAATTTTCAACACTTAAAAAATTCATTGATTCATTCTTCAAACTATTTTATTTGGGACCGTACTGAAATTACGTAACAGTTTAAGGGGGATGGAGGGGTCAAAAGATTTTGTTACGATTTATTACTGAAGGGGGGGGGGGGGTCTTCATTCATGTATGTAACTTTCGGAAATTCACAAATTAAATAAGTATCTCGCAGAAATTGTACAGAAATTTAATATGAATTCAACTTTACGCACCAAAGGAAACTGGTGAGTGAAAAAAGGAACCTAGCCAACAACAATTTTTTTTAATTCAGGAAAAAGTCAGGGATTTGTAAAAAAATCTTACAAAAGTCCGAGATTTATATAACTTTAAATAACTGTCAAACCGAATAGATTTGAAAATTTTCAACTTTTATTTGAAATTATTTTATTCCGCTTATAAAAGATTCTAGGTTCAAAATGTTACAAATGTAATATTCTGGTTTTTGAATATTAATGGTCAGGGGAAATGAAAAGGTGGTTAGGGAAAAATTAGAGAATTTTTAAAATTAAGTTTTGCGGTATTCCTGATATAACATTCTTCTTAGTAATTTATTTGCTTTGTATTTATATTTCTTTTTTTGCAGTTCCTCCTTCCTGAAAATGATCTTTTTAGTTGTAAATTTTATTATTTGTTTGAAAATGCAACAGTTTTGTTCATAAATTAATCTTTTTGCTTGAAAATTCAACTATATTTTTAAATATTTGTCTTTCTGATTTAAAATTTCATCTGCTTCAGTAGAAAATTGATCTTTCTTCGATGAAAATGCAACTGTTTGATTAAAAATGAAATAATTGTTTCAAAAAGGCATCCTTTTTGCATGAAAATTTAACTGTTATTATCGAAAAATCGTCTTTTTGGGTTGAAAATTCAAATACCTTCGTAGAAAATTCACTTCTCATTTAAACAGTTTTTTTTCTTGAAAATTTTATTTGAACCACTTTGTTAAAAAATAATTTTTTCGTTGAAGATTCATATTTTTCTTTGAAAATTCGTCTCTTTGGTTAAAGTTTGACTACTTAGTTGAGAACTGATTTTTTATAATTGAAAATTTAACTGCGTGAGTAAAAGTTGAACTATTCTGTTGAATTTGTTTTTAATGAAGCTTTACCTCTTTGGTTAAAAATTTAACTATTTTGTTGAAAATTAATTTTTTTTCTGAAAATTCCTATTTCACTTGTTGAAAATTCAATGTTTGTACAGAAAATTCGTCTTTTGGCTTTCAGGATCAACAATTCAGGTGAACTTTTTTTTCTTTCATCACTGAGAAATCTTTTTATTTGTTGAAAATTCGTCTTTTTGATTTTGAAATTAATTTTTTTTCAATTACATTTCATCCTTCTAGGTTGAACTATCAACTATTAAACTTTTTTGTTACGAATTTTCTTTTAAGGTTGAAAATTAAACTATTTCTTTGAAAAGTGAATTGTTTTGTAGAGAATTGAATTATTTTGTAGAAAATTAAAGTATTTTCTGAAGAAGTCATCTCTTATCGTAGAAAAGTCACTTTTTTTGTTTAAAAGAAATAAATTTCAAAATTTTTGATTTGTATATGCATGTTAATGGGATTTGAATGTTAATGGTTAAAGAAAAAAAATTGGTCGAAGAAAAATCATAGAATTTTGAAAATGAAGTTTTCTCCCTGCACAGCACGCATTATCTTAAATACAACTAATTTCCACTAGTTTCGAGTCCCATATCTTATTATTTCTGGAAACCATAAATTACGTACAGCAATAGGGGGGTAGAAACATTTTGTTACGGTTCGTTACATGGGGGTGGAGAGGGTCGATTATCCGTTACGTAATTTACGTACGGCTCCTTTCCTAAAACGCATTTTCTCCTTTGCCTGCTTAGTCAAGCTTTGTTTATAAAATACCGGTGCGGACCGATATGAGTTATCTGAAAGAATACATTGTGTGGCATTTATATTACGCATCTACATTTAGAATTAGGCTAATTATATTTCCTGAAGAAGATTAATAAATTCTATCACTTATATCCAGAAAACAATAATTTTCCACGATTTTAAGATGATATAAGATCAAATATTCTAGTCCGGCAAAATATGCCGGATTTCAATTTTCTTTTCCGGTATATTTTATCGTACACTAAATTGAACTCTACAGAATTTAATATGAATTTAAAATGCGTGAGAGAGAGGGGGTGGAGAAGGAGAGAGAGAGAGAAGGAGAGAGAGAGATGGAGAGAGAGATGGAGAAGGAGAGAGAGATGGAGGAGAGAGAGAGATGGAAAAGGAGAGAGAGAGAGAGAGAGAGAGAGATGGGCAAAGAGAGACTGAAGGGCTCCTGTCTGTGGGTGAAGAAAAGCGAGCCTCCGGCCTGTGCCATAAGACACAACGTGTAGCGTTACACTATGCAGTCGTGGTTTCATTCGAATCAGGCGTGACTCCCCTATCGAGGTCTAAGATGTTTACACATCAAAAAGAAGTTTATTTACTTAAGGCTCTCACGGCCTCAAGGAACACATGCTCATTACAGTACCCACACACTTTTTGGAAGTCCAAAGAAAAACGTTTAATTGATTAAGCAACAGTTTTGGTTTAACTTTCTGAAAATGCTTCCAGAAAATCGAAAATTTCGTTTCTGGTCAAACAGTATTTGTTTTTTTCATAGAAAACTATATTTAAATTTTTTTACATAAAACCAATACCTTCTCATTAGGAAGAGAATGTACAAATTTGATTTTTTGTTTATTTTGTGATGTCATTTTTTACGATTAAAACAAAAACTACGAGTCCTATAAAATAATAATTAACAACAAATTTGTAGAGCTTTCTTGGATGAATAATATTTGTTTGATCGTCTTTTTTTATATCTTGCATAGTTTGAAAGTAAAATGGAATTTTTTATTTGATCTTTTATATGTTTCACTGGGTCAAAATTTGAATTTTTGATTTTTTAAGAAAATTCAAAAAGTTATTATGATAATCTTGTAGGGCTTGCAAAAAGCAAAATTTTTATTTTCTTGACGTTTTTTCCACTTTTTTCCCGTTCCTTATCTGTAACCAGATAAATTATATTAAATAATTAGATGTTGATTGTTTTTTGGTCTACTGGTCTGAAATCAATATTTTGAATATTGATTTTTATTTCTAAATTGTGAAAAAATTGCTCTCAAGCTCCGTAGCTTAGTGGGTAAGAGCACCAGACCGGCAATCTGGAAGACATGGGTTCGGATGCAAGCGGAGATTGAGAGCAATTTTTTCACAATTTAGAAATAAAAATCAATATTCAAAATACTGATTTTAGACCAGTAGACGAAAAAACAATCAACATCAAATTATTCAGTACACACGGAAAAAATTAGTTGTTGAAATTTTGAATGACTGAGTCAACCACTCTAGGATAGGGCTAAACGTATATCATAAATTGAAAGAATCGTCTTACAAACCTTGATTGATACATGTTTAAAAAGTAGAAAGAGTTGTCGAAAGTACAAAATAATTTCAGTGAAAATTTGAAGACCAGAGGAATAGAGTTCTTGAAACACTGATACACTAATGCTTCGAAGCCAGTCAATGAAACTTTCGATGACTCCTAACGAGTTTTTAGTAAGCAGTATAGCCAAGTTAAAAAAATATATATTTCGCGGTTATATTAAATATATTTTTATTCACATAGACTCACGCTTAAGTTATATTTATTTTTACAGATGCACACGAACCTATGAAAAATCGAAATAAATTTGTCGGCGGGATTCGAACTACCTAACGCCTATCGAACGCAACTTATCCCTAACAACTAGACCCCAAGGCTATCTTGACACATTGAATATTTTGCACAAATCTCAGTGAAGAGCCAAATTTAAATCCGCGTTCATTTGTTCATTGCCGGTGACCGCGACTCCATTCAGACTTGTACACACACCACTTCACCTGAGCGTCACTACGTGTTAATGCACGGAAAAAAAGTTCATTAAACTTTCTTGAAGTACAAGAGTCGGGGATGAGAGCGAACCTTGAACAAATTTTCTATATTCTGTATAACTTTTAGGATTTAATTTAGAACAAACCTAGAATAACTCTACAAGAATTCTGTAAACTTTATATTGAACTCGAATTTGAAAAAGTTTAATAAAATATATAGAGACATTCATGAAAGAATGCTGAAAACTTTCGTAGAAATCACAATTGAGGTATTGAAAGTTTGTAATCACATAATTATAAGGTTTAAATAACTCAATTCAATCAAATGTATAGAAAAATTCTTCAAAAAATGTTGAAAAATCTCATAGAAATTCGATTCGAAGTATTGAGTGTTTGTGAACTACACGAAGGAATAGTAAGGAGTAGTATCCCTGTAAGTGGGGAGTGGGACGAGCGACGTCCAATAATTCGTTAATGCTAGCTACGAATGAAAACTCGTATGCTCCCCCGTTCACATGCGCACTGGCGTTTGCCATGCCAACGATGTCAACACGCGTTTGAAGTTTCGAACTTGTGTATTGAACGAACATAAACAAACGAACGTAACCTACATGTTCATCGAGATGTCAAAAGGTAACATATTGAGTGGGTATAACATGTGACTGCGAAAACAGCTCTGCGCATGTGCACGGGGGAGCATAAGAGTTTTCATTCGTAGCTAGCATTAACGAATTATTGGATGTCACTTGTCCCACCTCTGCTCACCGAACACATAGGGTGATACCACTCCTTACTATTCCTTCGTGGTGAACTACTTCAATATAAGATCTATAGACTTCAGTTCTTTAAAATGTAGCTGCGCAGTCGCTACTGTGCGCAGGCAGCGACTTTTCCGCATCGCTCCCGCGTGAAAAAAAAAGAATTCAAGTCTTAGAGAACATTAGCACGCGTTGAAAATTAAAATATTAAGTTTGCCAATAACCGACACATCTCTAAATGGTAAATCCACTACCCGCGTGCACCAGAACGTGCACCAGGTCGTTCAAGACGTCATCTACGAGAACTTTTTTAGAATCTAAATTGTATCAACATCCAAAATAATTAACAGTGGTGAGTCGACGCTCCGGGTGCACCGAGTCGCGCACCAGGTAGTTTAGCACGTATTCTAAGAGAACTTTTTAGAAATTTGAATTGTTTCAACCACCAAATTAACTACCATTGGTAGTTATTTTGGCTATTGACACAATTTAAATTTTTGAAAAGTTCTTGTAGAATACGTGCTAAGCGTCCTGGTGCACGTTCCGGTGCATTCTGATCGTCGACTCACCATTGGTAGTTATTTTGGTAGACAAACCTCAAGATTTCTAAAGAAATCATCAAGTCAAGCTTCTTTCGATCGTTTTTTTTATAGTAAGAAAATATGAGAGAAAGCAAAGTTTTCATATTTTTGTTTCGGTCTTACGATCCATTTAGAAAAAATTGAAAAACTAAATCCAGTCAAAATTCCTTTTTATTGACGTTTTGGCCCCATCTGTGGGCCTTCATCAGAAACAAACATCTTAAGGAATAATCGGAGTCAATCATAAATGTACGTCGAAGCGAATGACAACATTTTACAATTTTGTGAAGTCAGATATCATTCTGAAGTTTTAAAAATCATTATGAAATTTGTAAAAAAAGTATTGGAAAACTATAAAGTCCAAGGAACTTTCCCAATATGTTCAAAAAGGTTCATATTTTGTAATTAAAATGCTGTGAAACAGCTAACAAACTGATGTTTTTTTACAAACTTCATAATGATTTTTAAAACTTCAGAATGATCTGACTTTACAAAATTTTAAAATGTTGTCATTCGCTTCGACGTATATTTATGATTGACTTCGATTATTCTCTAAGATGTTTCTTTCTGATGAAGGCCCACAGATGAGGCCGAAACGTCAATAAAAAGGAATTTTGACTTGATTTCTTTTTTTAATTTTTTCTAAATGTATCGTAAGACCGAAATAAAAATATGAAAACTTTGTTTTCTCTCATATTTTCTTAATGGTAGTTAGTTTGGTTATTGATACAATTTAGATTCTAAAAAAGTTCTCGTAGATGACGTCTTGAACGACCTGGTGCACGTTCCGGTGCACCCGGGTAGTGGACTTGCCATTTAGAGATGTGTCGGTTATTGGAAAACTTAAGATTTTAATTTTCAACGTCAAAAATTGAAATAGATTCAACTTTTCCCATGTCATATCTTATATAATCGATTAAAAAAAATAGAATTGGGAATTCAACTTTTAAAATTATTTTCAATGCAAGCCTTTAATTTCATATAACTTATATAAACTTATTCTATATAGCTATATAACATTTTATTAACCTTGAACCTACTAGAATTTATAATCAAAAAAGAATTTGTGGTTAAAAATGTTTTCGAAATTTAAAATTTCCAAAATATAAAAAATGTCAAAGACCCCGAAATTTGTAATTACCTAAATTTTAAACTAAATTTTCAAAATATGATATTCTTGAAATTACTAACATTATAAATATAAAACTTCAGAAATTTCAAATTTCCGAAATCATTAACCTAGAGTTTTCAAATCACAACAATTTGTCAAACAGCCCTGCACAGCTGTAGCTTATATTTTAGATTTTGTTTTTTATACTACAAGTTATGTTAGCTGCGAGGTTTTCTTAGGAGCTCCGAATGCGTAGGTAGGGGGTTCGAACCCACAGCGAATAATAATTTTAATAGCGTGCGATTATTTGTGTAGTGATTGCTTGTGCAATAGTAAATAATTGTGTACTTAAATATGTGAACAAATATTAAAGCATAATGATAATAAAAATTTTTTCAGGCTACAAATCGGCCATGATTTTATAGAACTGTTCTCTATAGTTTCGAGACTTCTCCGATGTAGATTGTATATCAGCTGGACTTTTAGATTTTCTAGAACTACTCTACGTTTTTCGCATTTTAAAGAACTCTGTATTAAATTTTGTAGAATAGTTCGATGCAGTGTAAAACCAAGAAGATTTTAAGTTTTAATAAACTACCCGTCGTATCCTCTACTATAGGACTAGTTCTATAAAATTTAATGATTTTTTTTCCGTGTACAATCATCCAATGTGACTGTACATTGAGAATATATCGATATCTAGAAGACAGTCAACGAATTCTTCGACAACTTATAAATCAGTTATTCTTTTCTGTGCTAGATTGTCTTCCAATAATTCGATGATTTTTTTCACTTTTTCAATGAAGTCTGCGGTTATTTAATCAAAATTATACGAGATTCTAAACAAAAAGTGGCCTATCCTAGAGTGGTTGACTAGTCAAGTAAAGTTTCGACAACTTATTTTTTCCGTGCAGTTAAACATGTAAACTGTATGGATAACTAATTCTCATAGTAAGCAAAGAATTGTGAGTTTTACTTTTGCAAGTGAGTTCGATTTCCTTTTTCGCATTGCAATAAGCACTGCGCGAGATTGTTAGCCTTAAGGTAAATGCATCTATTTGCGTCCGTGCTCCTATTCGCGTCCTAGCCTGATTGAAAAATAGTAAATTCAATGAATTTTTGTACTTATTGATTCATGACGAGTATTTATTTTATTTAGAAATATAACACGAATTTCATTTTTCATGTTGTGCGCCGTAAGTGGCCATTTGTGTTTACCAGTGCGCAGAGAGCAAATTCTTAGTAGAGCGGACTGTGACACCAACTGTCAATTTTGTAGTTATTGCGGATCCGGAGAAATAATTACCAGGTAAGTCAAGTGTCATGTGCAATCCAGCTCAACAGCTATTCATAAATCTGATTCCATCACACGAATGGTCAATGAATTATATATTTCACACAATAGTCGCTAACTAGTGCAACAATATTTTGATGTACATGCATACATTTGATGTCCGTATGTTTGCAATATTCGAAATAATTGAACTGTGGGTGTATTTATGCTAAAAATTGTCGTAAGTGATGGGAAAAATATTTCTCTTTCGATATGCACTGTTTTTTTCTGCGGTACAACCTATAAAGTGACGTAAGTTTTATCGGAATAATTCGAGTCTATCATAAACTTTGAAGAGCGGACGCAAATAGGGTCCTACATATTCTGTCCCTATTTGCGACCGAACGATTCATTATCACGCAGAAGCTAAATGGTACAAGTACCAGTTTGCGTCCGTTCGCAATTAGGGGCACCCCGCGGACGCAAATACATCGAAAAACGAGTCAGGCGTTCGCAACGACGTACAATGACATCTTTGCGTGATTTTCGAATTTTCGGGTGCAATTTGTAACAATTTGTCCGAACAAAAATTTTTTTCTATAAAATAATCTATGTTCTTAGATCAGTAATAGTTTTTTGGCGAAGCGGAATGGATTACACTTGTTTATTGCTCTTGAATTCGACCGTAACCCTTACACGGACGCTATTAGGTGCATTTACCTTACTATTTGGAATTGTATGTAAGCTCAATGGCACAAATAGAAACGTGTAAGCCCCCTCCGCTAAATTTTTTAGGACGTCCATTTGAAATTAAAAAAGGTCGACTTATAACTTGCTTATCAGTAAAACAACAGATTTTCGCTTCTCAATGCGCATTGACAGTTTACAAAATAAAATAAATTCTGGGAAACTATTTTATAATGTTTTCTCTTCTATCATAATATTAGTTGAGATAATTATTATAAATAAACATAGTGAATGACTCTACTTTATACTTCAATACTGTTTTTGTTTTGTTTTGTACACAATTTTCAGAATTTGGAAATATTCTGAAGAATTATATTAAAAAAATACTTTTTTTACATTATTTCTACTATGGAATTTTCTGCCTACGCGGAAAAAAGTGGATAATTAGATTCACTTTTATATATTGTTAACTTGAAGTTTACTTGCTCGCATTGTACAAGAAACAATTCAAATAGTTTTTGATACTGAATGAGATAGTGATCTCAAAATATACAAAAACCTAAAGTCAGCATTACTGCTTCAAATTGTAAAAAGAAAGATTACTAGAAGAAGTAGGTTCATTAACTATTTGAAGTAGTACAGTTAAACCTGTAAACTGTATGAATAACTAATTTTCATAGTAATCAAAGAATTGTGAGCTTTTCACTTTTGCAAGTGAGTTCGATCTCCTTTTTCGCATTGCAATGAGCATTGCGCGAGATTGTTAGCCTTACTATTTGGAATTGTAAGTAGGCTCAGTGGCAGAACTAGAAACGTGTAAGCCCCCTCCGCAAAATTTTTCAGGAGGTGCGTTTGATATTAAAAAAGAAGGACGACTTATAGCTTGCTTATCAGTAAAACAACAGATTTCGCTTCTCAATGCCCATTGACAGTTCACAAATTGAAATCAATTGGGGGAAACTATTTTATAATGTTTTCTCTTTTATCATAATATTAGTTGAGATAATAATTATAAATAAACATAGTGCCCTTATACTTCAATACAGTTTTTTTGTTTTGTACAAAATTTTCAGAATCTGAAAACATTCTGAAGAATAAAAATAACTTTTTTTAGATTATTTCTACTATGGAATTTTCTGCTTATGTTATTTCAAATTTCTTATAACACAAAACATGATTGGGATCGTATTATTTGATTAAGCCATCCAGGTTCAAATATTACATTATTTGGAAGAATTTTGTCTTTAGAATAATGCATTGTTCTTGACATATAATTTTTTGACATAATAATTAAATAATAATTTGTCCTAACATTTTAGTTGAAATTTATTTCCAATTTTAACGTAGTGATAATTTTTTCAACCTTTTCACATTGATATTTGTAGAAATTACTATCATTTAATGAAAAAAATATATTTTCTCATTTTTCATGTTTTTAACAACAATAAAATCTACCATACTACTGTGACATCGCGATCTTTAATTTTTAATTTCACGGAACAAAATAATTTTTTTTTGCAAGAAACAATTTTTATTTTTATCCAGCATCCCCATATCTCATGAGAAAAATTTTATTTTTGCAAAAAATTTAAATTTGAATCACTATTCAACGTTTTTCTGATGTTAAAATAGTGATTTCGATTTTTTATTTGATATACTATTACGATGTTTGAGCTATTTTTAATTTATACATATATCAGTTATGTAAATGAATGTTGCATCTTAAATAAAGTGAGATGCTAATAAAATCAAATAAAAAATTCCAAGAATTTCATTCGAAAACATTTTTTTATGATAATGCATATAAATTACTAATGATATATTTACTGTGTGAGTTAATACTTCTAAGCAAAATATTTTTCCCAATCTCTTTACAAAATATTATATATCATATATATGAGATTATTTAAAAAAATTGTAAGTGAACATTTATTATCATTTCTTAGCTGGTCATGTTTTTCTCAGAGAAACCGCTTGACCGAGAGTTTGTCATAAAAATCTAAGCGGTTCCGTAGCTCGCTTGACTAACGCGTGCCCTAGATTTAGATTTTAGAACAGGTTTCAGGTGGTTAGTTTAGGGTTTGATTCCCCAGCAGGGGCGATTTTTCAAAGCGTTTGAGCGAGCGATCACATGTGTAAGAATCTTTGCGTGCAATTGTGTAGGAATAATAGTAAATTAAGTGCAGTAATCATATATAAAATAATTTTTTTTTTCAAATTGATCGACATTTTACATAATTTATGTTGTTTGATTTATAAATCGTGTACAGAAAGCATGCAGTGCATATGTACATATGCATATATGCGTTACAATGCGAAATCGGCAAAGTTACTCTGCACAGAAGTGAGGCTTACTACACGAAATAGTAACTCTTCTTCTCACTGAGTAGCTTGAGTGTTCGATTCCCGCCTCGCACTCTGGAAGAGCATCGGTGGCCCATGCGGTGAACACTTGCCTAGCAAGGGAGCTGTTCATATCCGGAGAGTCGTGGGACCGGTACCTCTAGAAAAAAGGTTCTCTAAGTACTTAAGACTGTTGCTCTTGGTGGTTCGGAACCCACCTTAAACTGTAGGTCCCCCTCCCACCACCAAGAAAGTGCGTGGGGGTGTGTGTAAAGGAATAGGGAAGAGATACAAGAAAAATGTAAACCCTTAGGGGACACATTAGAAGCTTCCATTCCAAGTACGTAGTAATCATTTTTCAAACCTTTTCACATTGATATGTTTAGAAATTACTATCATTTAACGAAAAAAAATATTTTCTCATTTTTTTCAGATTTTTAACAACAATAAAATCTACCATACTACTGAGAAATCGCGAACTCTAATTTTTAATTTCTCGGAATACATATATCATTTATGTAAGAGAATGTTGCGTTTTTAATAAAGTGAGATGATAATAAAATCAAATTAATAATTCCAAGAATTTAATTCCAAAACATTTTTTCAAGTCTTAATTTTCAATAATACAAAATATGTATATACTTTTTAGAAATTGTAATTTTTAAAATTGTATAATAATACATATAAATTACTAATAATATATTTACTGTGTGAGGTAAAACTTTAAAGCAAAATATTTTTCCCAATCTCGTTACAAAATATTAGATATCATATGTAAGAGATTAATTAAAAAAATTTTAAGTAGACATTTATTATCATTTCTCAGCTGGCCACGTTTTTCTCAGAGAAACCGCTTGACCGAGAGTTTGTCAGAAAAATCTAAGCGATTCCGTGGCTCACTTGAATAACTGTGCTTGCAATTGTGTAAGAATAGTCGTAGATTAAGTGCAGTATTCATATATGAAATAATTTTTTCCTTTTCAAATCGATCGACATTTTACATCATTTTTGTTATTTGATTTATAAATCGTATACAGAATGCGTGCAGTGCATACATACATTAACATATGTGCGTTACAATGCGTAATCGGCAAAGTTACTCTTTACAGAAGTGAGGCTTACTACACGAAATAGTAACTCTTCGTCAGTTTAACTCACCTAAACTCAAAGTAGTAATTTTAACAAAATTCACCGGTGAAAAGCTGCGCTTCAATTTAAAATAGTTAGAACTACTGGTTTAGAGCTAAATAACGATCAGTTATTATTCTAACGATCCACTTTTTTCCGTGTTGTCATCAGAATTTCTCAAGATCGCGGAAATGTTTGCTTTGCTGTGCGTAGTTCGCTCTAAATATTCCGTTACTAGATCAATCATTTTGCCTCGCTGGTTGAATCCGAATAGCAGCTTCCTAGGGGTAGTTAGTTAGTTAGTTTGTAATGTAGGCGGGGAGGGCTCCGTGAGGTCCCAACCCCTGGCGCTCAAGCTAAGAAGCCTATTGTGCCACACCCGTGTTTATTCTCAAGGCAGTACTCCGAACCCGGCCATCCTTCACCGAGTGTTTTTGGATCTCGGTGGTTTTTCCGTTGTTATCAACGTTCTGAGATTGTACCTCTCAGGTGCCAGGCATACCAATCGCACAGTAAACGACGTCCTCCTTTGTTGATCAGGCAAAGTGATCCTCGCCCACTCTGCCATTCGGCAGCCTCCCTAGCAGGCTAGGGTGTGCGGAGCGATCCCTCTGAGGTCATCAGGTAGATGCATAGATTCGAAGCACTGTCCTGGTGTGTTATGTCAGTGTATGTGTGTGTGTTCATTACTCGAAATTGGCCAGCGACCATCGAGCGTGGTGCCTCCTATAGAAGCTCCCAAGCGCAAGATGAACGCTGACTTATTTTCGAGTCTTCACAGAATCGGCTTCGACCTCCAAGGCTATTCCCCTCGACATAGGGCCCCACCTTGGTACGATACCAGCTTTTTCTGAGGGGACCTACAGTTTAAGGTGGGTTCCGAACCACCGAAGCCCCGGTAGAAGTACATAGAAAAATTTCCATTGGTACCCGGCTCAGGGATCGAACCCCGGACCTCCGGCATGAGCAGCGTCATTTAGAGCAAGCTAGCATCAGCAAACATTTTATATCACCTAACTGCAACTCAAACCTGTGAATAAATTTCGGATAGAATCGGACTGTTTGCAGAGTCGATGTTTTTGTCCGAACGAATTTTTCATTTAAGCGAACGATTTTCCGTATTCACTTTAATTTCGCCGAATGACAAATAAAACCTGCGGATTAATTTCGGATAGAATCGGACTATTTTCGGAGTTGATGTTTTAGACTGGCAGATTTCGGATTGAATCAGATGATCTTCCGTTTTCACTTTAATTTCACCGAATAACAACTTGAACCTGCGGTTTGATTTCGGATGAAATCGGACTGCTTCCGGAGCACATGTTTTCGGCCGGAAGAATTTCGGATTTGAGCGAACGATTTTCTGGTTTTACTTTAACAAAAATAATTTCTGGTACTGAGTTCCAGAATAATTTCGGATCAAGTCGGACTCTTTCGGGAGTGAAAGTTTACGTTCGGATAAATTTCGGATTAGACTGGACTATTTTCCATTTTTAGTTCAACGAAAATAATTTCAGGTTTTGAATTCCGGACTGATTTCGGATCAAATCAGACTCTTTCCGGAGTCGAAATTTATGGTCCGGACATAATCAGACAAATTTCTGACTGTTTTTGTACAGTTTTCTGATTAGATCGGACATATTTCGGAAAAAAATCGTGAATCGGATTGATTTCGGATAAATTAGGACCGATTTCGGAATCCGAAATTTTTAGCAGGGAATTTACTGGCGTCATAGTGGAGTTCCATTTTATCGCTGGGATTTTAAATACTCAAGACTGGATCTTCCATTAACTTGGTTTTCAATGATTCAAAAGTCTGAAATTCGTTAGCCTCGAAATGAAATTCTACGTTTTTCCTAAGCAGGTCATAGTGGGATTTAGCGATAACAGGAAATTCCTCCACGAATTAACGGAAATAGACACACAATCCTAAAAAACATTGAACATCTCGTACGTTTTGTGGTATGGGAAAGTTAATAACGGCTTCGACACCGTTATTGGTCGGACTTACTCCATGTTTAGTGATATTATACCCTAGGCCTAGGTACTCTAATTCAGGTTGGAGAGATTTACACTTGTCCAGGCACAATTCAAGATGGTTATCAGACAAAAGGATAAAGACTCTCTCTAAGATTTCTAAATGATGCTATAAAGTCTCAGTAGCTATTAAAATATCGTTGAGATAGACTACAACCTCCTCCAATCTTATGAGTTCCGCAGGCACTGCATTTACGAATCGCTGATATTTTGTTGGGGCTGTCTTGAGAGGCTTGGGGAAACCCGTTGTTAATTCTGAGTTGAGTGTGCGAGAGAGACAGAAATATGATAAGCACGGCCTAAAGAATGGAACTTGTAGGTGAAAAAAAAATTCGACTGCTAATCACAGTAGGAATATTTACAGGAAAAAAAGGTTTCTAAATATGTTTCAAACACTTTTTAGTTGTATTATCAAGTCAAAGATATAAATCATCAATCAAAGGAATGCATTTTTAACTAAAGTGATGAATCTTCAACTAAAAATATGAATTTGTAACCAAATAGTTGAATTTTCCACCCAAATGATTAATTTTCTACCAAAAAAGACTCATTTTCAACAATGTACATGAATTTTCATTTGAAAGAAAGACATTTTCAACCAAAATTAGAATAGTTGAAATGTCCGAGAAATAAATGTTAAACCAATGAAAAAAACGAATTTTCAACAATTTTTTTTTCACAAAAAAACAAATTTTCAACTAAATAGTTTCTTTCAAAGGAATAAATTAATTCTCAACGAAAAATAGAACAGTTAACTTTTCTACTAAACAGATAATTTTACAAAGAAAAAGATTACATTTCTATCAAAAAGGGTAAATTTTCCACAAAAAATGGAATATTTAAAGTGAATTTTCAACTAAAAATAATGAATCTTTAACTAAACAAAAATAATTGTTCACCAAATACATGAATTTTAAACTAAAAAGGTGAATTACTTACCAAAAATAAAATAGGATGATTTTCAGTTAGTAAAATAAATTTTGCAACCAAAAAATAAACGAATTTTCAACAACACAGTTAAATTTTCAACCAATGAAAAGAATTTTTAACCAAAGAGATGAAATTGCAACTAATGAGAGGACACTATTACTAACAAAATACGGATTTTCATCAAACAGTTTTTCACCGAAAACAGATAAATTTTAAACTAAAAATAGAATACTTAGTTAAATTTTCAGTAAAAAAAAATAATTTTCAATAAAATTAAAGTAAGTTTTCAACGAAATAGTATAATTTTCAACCAAGAAGATTAAAGTTCTATAAAAAACATAAATTTTCTACAAAACAAATGTTTAAATATTCTCCCACAAAATTCTAATTTTCAATAAAGTAAAGGAATTTTAAATCAAATATTTCAATTTTCAACTTAAGAAAATAAATTTTGAACCAAACGTGTACGAGTTAAGTTTTCAAATGAAACTATTAATTTTCAGCTGGAAAATATAATTTTCAACAAAATAATTAAATTTTGAACAAAAGGAAGGTTTTTTTAAAAACTAAAATGATGAATCATGAACCAAATTAATGAATTTTTAACAAAGTAGTTCCACTTTCAACTAAGTAATTGAATTTTCTACAAAAAAGATAAATTCTCAACGAAAAACGTGATATGTTATATTTTAACCACAAAAAGGATTTCAATTTTATACCAAAACAATTTAAATTCAACCAAAAAAGATGAATTTTCTACAATTTGGTTTGAATTCTCAAACAAAAGAGATTAATTTTTAACCATAATAATAAAATTAATTTCAACTTTAATTTATGGAAAATTTCCTAACTCTGTAAGGTTTTTCCTGACATTCCCTGACTTTCTGGAATTACCTGACCTGTAGCAACTCTGTCATTTAAGAAAAAAGTTTATGTTTATTTCACTCTAATTTGGAATTACATTTCTCAATATACTAGAAAAAAAGCGTTGTGTAATGAAATCTTACTTTTTAATTGTAAAATAATATAGTTACAAAAAGAGAAATTTTTCTTCAAAAGTAGGGTAACTTTGACCAAGCATACTTTTAATCTCATCAATATTTACTAAAACTTTGACAAATTGTCGTTCTAACTTCTTTATTTACGAACTCGAGGCATACCATATACGTTAAAATTGTTAACAATAGTTATACAAAAAATATAGCCGCAAGAAGTCGAAATAAAGTTTGAAATGTTGAAAATACTCTACTTGAATTTTCGTCTAATTGAAATATTTCATTGGGATAGTTTCGAAATATACTTGATATCCAGTGAAAATTTGGAATTAAATTTTGCAATATACTAGAGAAAAGCTTTTTGTATTAAAATCTTACTTTTCAAATGTAAAATAATAGTTACAAACCGAGAAATTAGTCTTCAAAAGTAGGGCAACTTTGAACAAGCATATTGTTAATATCATCAATATTCATTAAAATTTGACAAATATTCGTTCTGCTTTCTTTCTTTACGAATTCAGGCAAATAAATAAGGTAGAAGCAATATTTCTCAAATTTTAACAAATATTGATAACATTAAAAATATGCTTGCTCAAATTGACCCTACTTTTCAAGACTAATTTCTAGTATGTAACTATTATTTCACAATTAAAAAGTAAGATTTCAATACAAAACGCTTTTTGCCGAGTATACTGCAAAATTTAATTTCAAATTTTCACTGCACATCAAGTATATTTCGAAACTATCCCAATGAAATGATTCGATTAGATGAAAATTCAAGTAGAGTATTTTCAACATTCCAAAGTCTGTTTCGAATTCTCGCGGCTAGTTGACCTGAAAGTATTGCTGAAAATTATAATCATATGGTATGTCTGGATTCGTATAAGAGAAAGGTAGAGATTGCATTCATGAAATTTGAATAAGTCTTGATGATATTACGAATATGCTTGATCAAAGATGCCCTTCTTTTAAAGACAATTTTGTCGGCCTGCAAATGATTCTTTCTCAAATAAAAAAAGATCCCTAAATAGGAACTATTTTTGTGAAAGATTAAGAAATTTCAATCCAAAGTTTTGCTATTGGCATTCGATTGCCAAAATAGGAAACTTGGGTTCTTTTCATTTTTCGATTATTATGTTCAATTTTTATGATAAAAGTAACTCCTAAAAGTATATATCATTCAAATCAGAATTTCAAGAAACATGCAAATTCGTTGAACGTCAGAGAAGTATTTTTGGCAAATTTGTTGGGAACTTTAACGTTTCTTACATTTCTTTGGTGGCTAAAGAGAAAATTCAGAAATGAATCTGAAAAGGTTTTCTTGAGAGTGGGGCCAGATGTCAATTACAGTGAGCGTAGGCCCTAGAACTTGCCGGGGTGAGGTAAAGGGTTGTAGTGAGTACAATAGTGTGGGCGTGCCTAAATGTCTCCTCAATATTTGGCCGCCAGGATCGGTAGTTACTTGCCTTGAATTTACTCCATGCAGACACTTCGTTGGCACCTGTTTTTTCATATTTATTTAAGAGAAGTTTGTTAATTAGATACATAAATTTGTCGATAAAATATCAATCTAGATGGAGCATTTCGAAAATTTGTGAAATAATCATTACAAGCTGAGAAATTAGTCTTCAAAAGTAGAGTAACTTTGACAAACCATATTTTTAATATAATTAATGTTTACGAAAATTTGATAAATGGTCGTTGTAGCTCATTATTTTTCAAATCCAGGCATACCACACAAGTCACATTTTTCCCTATACTTTCAAAGAAAATAGTAGCAGGCGATGACCTTACAGAAGCTCATGTTCCCAACCCCCTTAAAGGCCAAACGGCAGTTTTGAATACTCTTACTGACCAAGTGGTGTTATAAACGAAGTGTATTTGATCGAATCCGTTGCCATGTCAATATGATGAAACCCGTCCTTCAAGTTGAGTAAAGTGAAGTACTATTTGTCTCGTAATTCATCTATCTGGGCTTTGATCAATGCTAGCAGATAATTATCCTTCACGGTGGTTTTATTTGAAACCCGATAGTCTACGCAAAGCCTGAATTCTGAATTTTTGTTTGTTACCATTACTATTGGCGAGGCATACGGAGAATCACTCTCGTGGATAATTTTTCTGGATAATAAGGAATCTAGAATTGTTTGAAGCCGATCCTTTTCTTTGAAAGAAAGCCTTCGATGTTTGAAATTAATGTGGCGATATTTTAAAAAGTTTAAATATTTGTTCGCGAACAATTTGTTTGATTTTGTCTTAATTTTGAAATCTACTTCTGAATTGACCTCCAGAGAATTTACGAGGTCATCAGACGATACATCGATATCACAAAATTCTCTCAGTACCTCGTCCTCAACTTCTGACAAAGATATTAAACCTAAATTAAAGAACCCCGCACACAATACATGAGAAAAAAACATTCGGTCGAAGTGGACGAAACTGCGGGAAATTATATATCTTGAGGTCCTGATTAAAAGTTCTAATGGCCATAACCACCCAAAATGAATTGCTGAGGAGCTAGAGGTCATCCAAAGTCAAAAATATTCCAGAATTGAATACATTATTTGTGAATATATCAAACATTATGAGTTAACTTTGATATAGTCACAATTAACGTATTCAATTTCGGACTATTTTGGCTTTGGACGACCTCTAGCTCCTCAGCAATGCATTTTCGGTGGTCGTGACCATAAGAACTTTTGATCAGAACCTCAAGATCTATCATTTCCCGCAGTTTCGTCCAATTTGACCAAATGTTTTTTCACATGTATTGTATGCGGGGTTCTTTCTCTAGGGCGTTACGCTCCAAAACGACAGCAGATCGCATATGTTGTATCATCCGGTATCACGAAAATTGTTATTTCGCTTTCAACATTATTTAAGGAACCATTTACAAGTACAACACCTATTCGGATAAGAGCACTCATTGATTTCACTATACTTACATGATTCAGGAGCGCATGGTTTCATACTTACTCCATGCACGCGTCGACGTCCAGACCAGAGCCGCCAGGCTTTAAAAGCAGGCACGCACGAAGCAGAGACAGAACACCGGCGACCTGCTCGAGTAGTGAAGCAATGGGTGCTCCCATATTCACTCCGCGGGTTTCGGTAAATCGTGGCACTAGGTGCTCCTGGACATGCTTTACCTGGGGATCCTTGTGGGTGTATCCCCTGGTGCCCGCACCCCAGGAACTCGGCCAGAGTAGCGCAGCAATGGGCGCTCCCATATGCGTTCTTCAGATAATGGTTAACCGTGGCATCAGGCGCCCTTGAACACGGCCTACCTCAGCAGCTCCTGGGTGGGGCCCTGACGAACACCTTCTTCAGGAACCGACCTGGACATCGGAGCAACGGGCGCTCCTGTATCCGCTGCCCAGGTATCGATGTGTCGTGGCATTAGGTGCTTCTAAACACGAGTCATCTTGGTCACCCTAAGAGGGGAACCCGGCTTCCTAGACAGGGCAATGAGTACTTCCATACCTGTCCTCGAAGTTGCGACACACCACGGCATCAGGCACTCCTGAATGTGCTGTGTCTCGGTCATCCTCCCAGCTAGTGACCTCTGCAGGACCCCGTCCAAATTTCCCTGCCACCATCCGTAAGACCTTGGATGTTCCGTTCCGTCCCCTACCAAACCCGTTCCTGACATTTACCTGTGGTAGGGCTACGACGTGGGCTAGGCCAAGGCTCCCCGACCGTGCCCGTATTTCGCAGGGGGAGACGGTTTTCCGCGCAGCAACTCGCGTCATCTAGCTTTGGGGCTTCTAGTTACCTAGGGGGAATAATTAACACGTGCACATTCTGTTTGCAGGATTAGCTTCGACGAACCGGTAATCGACATCTGCGCACTCCGACCAAGCGCACTCACGGCGGCTATAACACCTGCGCACTCGCTCTCTTTCTCGTTTCCACTCACACCCGATAACGTACTGTCACGCGTTACATACACACACACAAATACACATTGTAATTGCGTACAAACACACATCTACGCACACACATCCACACACACAAACATGTAATAGGCTTAAGGGTACTTCAATAAATGTCTTACATTTATTTCCGCACATTCTACCCTGCCCCACTTTCAGGTATATATATTTTTGTCAAATCCACGAAACGAATAATTTCTTTTAATTCTAGTGATGTAATATTTTATCACTCTCGTCTCCTTCCAGAGAGTATTCTGGATTCTGAGATGTCAGAGGAAATGTCGCTAAAAGCAGAAACGCTGAAGGATGATAAGATTGCAGTTCACGCACCACCTGCCTGGTACTCGATTTCAGAAAATGAAGTTCAAGAGCGACCTTCCTGTTCGTCGACTTCAGAAAATGAAGCTCAACGGCGACCTTCCTGTTTGTCGACTTCAGAAAATCAAGTTCAACGGCGACCGTCCTGTTCATCGACTTCCGGAAACACTTGTGGCGGAAGTGACGCAAGTATGCATACGAAAAACACTAGATTGCAAAATTGCTTGGGATCGCAAAATATCCCATGGATTTTTTTTTCTAATATTAAATTAGTGTAAATTCCCTTGATATTTTTAAAATCTCCTAACATTTAATTTATATCTCTTGATACCTTTGAAAAGATTACGAAATTCTTTGAAATCACTTGCAATTTTTTATATCTCTTGAAATCCTTTAGAATCTCGAAAATCTCTTGATATTTTTAGAAAATGTAAAAATACATGAAAAAATCTGCCCGCTTCGCTGGCACATTCTCATCGCGCGCTTTGCGCGCGGCTCGCTTTGCTCGCAAGTTTGACCGCGCCTAGGGCGCACCTGTTGGGTCTCGCGCTTCGCGCGCAATAATGTATTGACCTCGCGCTACGCGCTCGGACAAATTTGCCTGACGCTTTAAGCTCGGTTCCTCTCGGTTTTCGGACTCCGTGTGTTCACTATTGCGCGCTTCGCGGGCTAATGCTCTCTTAGTTAGCTTCATCGTTATGACCTGCTTTTGGTTTAATTATGTACGTTTTACATAGAAAGAGGAACTAATTTACTTGAGGTTCTATCGACCTTAAGGAACACATTCTCATCAAGACACTCACGCTCGATTCAGCGTACATTTCCGTATCTTTCTAATAAATCATACAATCGCAGAAAGATTTCTTCCAAGTATCTGAAAAGGGGCGAAAAAAGAATCTAAGTTGTTTTTGGAACATATGTATGATGAATTTGTAAATGATTATTGAAAAATGGACATTCGACAAAAATGGGGGGGGGGGGGGTCAAATTTTACACAAATTTAATACCTTCTCTGGAAGAGAATGTAAAAATAGAATAAATTGTTTGAATTTTCAAGTACCATGAACATTAATTATTATTATACATATATATTATATATATATTTATATATTATTATATGCGTGACTCGCTCGGTGGGGAAATAGTAATGTGGGGAAGGAGGTATAGATCACTCTAGTGATCACCCCAAGTGAAGAGCCTCACAAAATTGTTATGTGTGCGGTCCCCCACTTGGGCTTATTAGTATCCAAGGTCTTTTAATTCAGGCGGCATACACTCTACTCACATTCTTTTTATAAACTATTTGTCGCCACACGTTTTTGTCCTGGCATACTTCTCTAACTTCCTTCACGTCCATGCATTTTTTCATGCAAGCTCTCGTGTTTCTATGGCTTCTTATGTCTCTTCGGATTAATGTCTCATTCACAGATTCTGACCATTCTTTTAGCGGTTTACCTCTGGGCATTCGGCCATTTACTTCACCTTTATTTACTTGTTTGGTTAGTCGTTCATCTTTCATTCTTTCAAGATTTCCGAACCATCTTACCTGATTTCTTTCCCATACGTCGACTAGTGTCTCTCCTGTAACACATTCTTTTAGGATTGTCTCGTTTCGGACTTTTTCAATGTAGATAAGTAGTAGGTATTAGAGCGAAAACAGAGGTTGGCAAGCGAGGCAATGCGAAAAAAGTAGGGACATGCGAGCGAGGCGAAGCGAGGAAGGCAAGGCGATAAGAGCGTGCGGCTTAGAGATAAGGAATGGATGGATGTTAGTTTTTAAGGGTTAGTTTTAAGAAAATTCTGTAAAAATGGAAGTGCAAGCAAGACAATTTTTTAAGGCCAGGAGGCTGATAAATAAACGTTTGTCTATCTACTGCGTATTTGAAAAAAAACACACAATTTCAACCAATTTTGATTTATTGTGATATATATTTCAGCAACAGCAAGTGGATCGGAAAAAAGAGAAAATTCAGTACAAAAAAGACGAGCGAGGAACTCGTCTTATGGCGGAATTGAAGAAAAGGCGACAAAGGATGGAGATGGACAAAGAACAACAAAACATGTTGCGTTCTTTTATTGAAATGTATCACACGGCATTCGAGTTGAATAATAAGGGAAAATTCTAATTGAATATTTGTAAAATAAGTTATCGTTTATTACATAGCTGTATATATGATTTTGTTCTGGAAAAGTTTTCACATTTGAGAAGCGAAACGTTGGTATTTGTAATTGTCAATGAAGTTTTTCAAACCGTCAGGAATGCCTGTCATCATTAGCAACCAATGTACTTTTTTTTTAATAATCTAATTACCTGAATTATTTTCTAATGTTGGCGGTTCAATATTGAAGTATTCTGCAGTTTGACTGCCGTACAAACACGAATGGTAGTTCGTTAAAATTGTCGCTGTTCGATACATATAAGTAATATCTTGCAATAATATAGCTTTTTATTTTTCTCAAAGTCCGAAAAGGCTAATTCATTTATAATTTTTCCAAATCCCCACTCAACAGCTTCTCTGAGCACGCCTCCTCAGAACCAAGTTTCACTTGAATGAGCAGGCTAAAGTTTGTACCTTAGAAATTATGTTTCGGGAATGCCTCCTGAGTATTTTTACAGAATATGAAAAAAAAACGTTAGGCCCCCTTTTAAAATAACAAGATATTTGTTTTTTTTTTATCCATTTATGTGATTTTTTTCGAAAGGAACAAGTAATAAGTAACGTTTTCTGTACCAAAAACCTTCCATTTTGCGCCCAAAATAAGTTCCAGTGTGATTAATATTGATGGACTTTCCGATCCCTCTTAGATTTTGAAAAATATGTGGGAGACATCAGTTTTTTCAAGACTCCACAATTTTGATTCATGTGTCGTGAGAATTCTAAAACCCGAAAAGAAAGTCCAAATCTTTCTGAAGAATTAAAAAAAAAGAATGTTCTAGCATGAATAGTTCAGAAGTTATGACCTCTGAAACTGATTTTTCAATTAATGAAACTTTAAATCTTTTTCTTTTTGCATAATATATCATCCTCTGTACATTCTACATGTAATGTAATGTAATGTAGTGTTGATTATATTCCTCCCTTTCGGGTTTTGGAGTCTTAAACAATCCAATACAGCCTCCTTTCATCTACACTCACATATTCTCTCGCCATATAACCTTAAAGCAGTGTTTACAATTTTTCCCACTTCTTATGCCCTGCCCTCTGCAGTATTCCCACCTACAGTTTTCTTACCTTACTTTAATCTTCATACCCACTTTTCATCCCTACAATACAATCTCCAACTCTCACATAACCCACATCATAACTCAGGACCGTGTCATATCATTATAACCTCAGTACACTGTTTCCCGTCACATGGCTCCTCAGCAGCCCTTTCTCAATTCACTCTCCCACACTTATACTTCTTTCTCACGCTGCTCCACCATCCTACCTTATTTTTCTCCTGCTCTCCTGTCTTCTTCTTCTCCAGTATGCCCGTGAATCTCATCTCTCCTGGTAACTCGTCCCATTGCCAAATAGTTTCGCCCACCTTAGCTTTCTCTCGTTTCAGCTGGACCTCGATCCCCATCAATCCCCTTCACACCCAATAAGTCCTTTTTATTTTCCCATGTCTTCAGCTCCAGGGTCATCTCGCCATCCACTTTCCATGAGTTCTCTATTTTTGCCACTACCTTCGTGTGCACTTCCAGACACCCCACGACATTTGCCAGCACGTCTTCTCCCTTTCTTATTCTCAGAACTCTCACTCTCCTTTTCTTCTTCTCCCTCTCCTCTCTTCTAACTCTCACTCTTCTTTTGACAATTTCCTTGGAGAATCCCACCACGTCCTGTCCTCTTCTTCCGTCTGGCAGCTTGCCTTCTTCCTCTTTGTTTCTCTAGTAACCGTTTCTTCTTTCATTTCCAGCCGCCCTAATTTTTTTCCCCACTTCTGCATCATCTCTTCAAATCTTCTCCTGTCATTATCCCTCTCCGCTCTACCTCGTGCTCTCTCCTTTTCCTAGTCCTGTCTCATGTCCTCCAAGAGGCGCTTCTGCTGCTTTTTCATTGCCTCCATCACTCTCAAAAATTCTTTCATTATCTCCCCACTTTCTTCCACCTGGCTCTTAACTACTCCCAACGCTTTTCCTTCTGAATCCATCGAGCCTGTGTCCCTCTCTCTTGTCTTCTTCTACCCTTTCTTTCTTCCACCCAGTCCAGCTGTACGCTGCTCTCCACTTCACTTCCAATCAAATTTCGCGCCACACCACTGCTTTCCGCTCTCTCCACTTGGAGGCGCTGTTACCTCTCTCCTCGTTTTTCGAGCTTCCGGCTCGCACCCAACCTCGCTTTCCACGTGCCACATTTTTTTCTACCCGTTTTCACCTTGCTCGTTTACTTTTCTCTTCACATCCACTTTCACAGTAACACCGTCACTTTTCTCGCCTAATCACCTAACCCTTGCACTTTTCCTACCATTTTCCTCTCCATATAAACCGTCTAAAACCTCCCTGGTTCTCATCCCCTGTACATCCTACATAAGAGTTGCGTGAGAATAAATTAAAGAAGAATAAATTATCTTTGAAACTAAAAAAAAAAAAATTGATTCTAGCTTTTATAGAACAGACGTTATAGTCTCTTATTTGCATCGTGAGTTACTAAATCTCTCGGCATTTTAAACAGTAAATGAGTTTTCGCATGGCATAATTGAATGAGAAATGTATTGGGTTATTACGTTGAAACAAAACAGTTACCATAATTCGATTTATTAATTTGTAAATAGAATTCCACAAAAAGCAGCCTGCTATAAAAGACAATGACTTCTTTTCTATAAAAGCTAGTATCAATTATTTTCTTTAGTTGCAAAGATAATTTAATCTTCTTTAATTTATTTCCACAGAACTTTCATGTAGGATGTATAGGAGATGAGATATTGTGCGAAAAGAAAAAGATTTAAAGTTTTTTTCACTGGAAAATCAGTTTAAGAGATCCTAACTTCTAAACTATTCATGCTAGAACATTCTTTTTTCTTTGAATTCTTCGGAAATGTTTGGACTTTCTGTTTGGTTTTTAAAATTTTCACGAGAAATAGACCAGAATGTTATATTTTTCAAAATCTAAAAGGGATCGGAAAGCCAAACACTATTAATCACACAGGAACTTATTTTGGGCGCAAAATTCAGGGTTTTTAGTATAGAAAACGTTACTTATTATTTGTTCCTGTCGAAAAAAAACACATAAATTTAACGAAAAACAACAAATATCGACTTATTTTATAATAGAGCTTAACGATTTTTTTTCATATTCTGTAAAAATACTCAGAAGGCATCCTCAAAATATAATTTCTGAGGTACAAACTTTAGCGTGCTCATTTAAGTGAAACTTGGTTGTGAGGAGGCGTGTGAGCTCATAGCAGAATTAACATTTCGCTCCTCTTCGGTTATGTTGCACGTGGAGTACGGACACAGCAGGCGCTCTCGCAGAGGATAGCCTGTATCACCATATATTACATGATGTGGGACGACTTCTTCTAACTGTGCGTAGAGATTACTTTCCCTAAGAATACCTAATGAAGAGTAATTTTCAAAGCAAAATTTTTCCCCTACTCAGATTCAAATTATTTTAAGATCTTTCGCATACTAGATTCGAATTATAATGATATTTTTCCCATTCTAAAAAATTATGATTCATTTATTTGAGTGTATACACCTCACCTGTGTCATGTCTTCTGCCTATTTATTGTATATGGCCCAGATAAATTTGCAATGATCCCATCTGGACATAACAATGACTGATACTTTAGACAGTGCTGACGCTTATGCCCAGAGTAGTAATCACTTTGATTCTCAGAAGGTCTACAAATTGGTCTTGCTGTGCCGTATATGAAAGCCCAACATTTTTGTAGGGGGGCTCCTTTGTTCAAAACTGCCTAAACAATTTATTCTTTCACACCGTAGAATAATAACACTGATGCATTTACTTCAACTTGGAATTGTGTATTTAAAATAAAATTTTACTATCCGATCTCATGGAAATTTGCAACGTCAATATTATGAATAATATCCCTACTAAAAAAAAGTCAGGAAACGTCTGAAAAAAAGTCAGGACTTCTGACAATTTCTGACCACTTTTGTTACGTTTCTGGACAGAAATCGTCAGGAAAAGTCAGAATTCGTGAGAAATGTTCAGAAATCGTCAGAGCTCGGGTCTAAAGGATAATCCTTTTATTAGGGGTCCAAGAATGGAATGCCATAAAACCTAATCCCTTTCATATTTCCCAGGTTATTTATATTATTTATTTATATTTATTTATTCATATTCTCTTTTTACTTATATTTCATTAATAATACTCATATATTGAATGACTCTGAAAGTGAATCTGAAAATGTTGTCCGTTTTGACGTATCTCTTTCTCTTTACAAGATACATTATGTGTGATCTAATTTTAAATTTTGTAGGAAAATGTTTAGGTATCTGAAATCGTCGAAACCCGTATGTTTTTTGTTGGAAATGATAAAAAATAAAATAAAAATTGTGGTTG
>CAKNXH010060550.1:87530-123165 GCA_932178445.1 Andricus quercusramuli | reverse complement strand
TGTGAGACATCATAGTGACATAAAAGTTCCATCAATCTGTTCTATATTAGTTGCATCACAGAATTTCAGACCTATTACATATGCTTACAGTAAAATCATCACAAAACAATGTGACCTTTATGTTCCATTCTTGGAACACGTGTGATATTCTAGTGACATAACAGTTCCATCACCCTGTTCTATATTAGTTACATCACAGAATTCTAGAACTGTTACATATCCCTACAGTAACAGCGTTACAGAACAATGTGACCTTTATGTTCCCTTTTTGGAACACGTGTGATATTCTAGTGACATAACAGTGCCATCACCCTGTTCTATATTAGGTACATCACAGAATTATATAACTATTACATATCCCTGCAGTAACAGCGTTACAGAACAGTGTGACCCTTATGTTCTGTAATTGTTATGGAATACGCCGGGGTAGCTCAGTGGTCGCCCTCTGGACCTTATGGGGACGGCGATTTGTCAAACTCAGCTTAGAGGGCAGCACCGTGAGTGGAGATATATCTTGTACGCATGCACAAGGCGTTATCTACCGTTTCCTCAGTTTTTTGTTATTTGGAAAGCGATTTGCTTCTTTATTTTTACACCCAATTGCCACATGCACACCTGGCATTTCGAAAATAGTGCTTTACGCTAACACCTCGTCGCTGCGTTAGGAAGGACTAATATAATTCGAATAGCAGACGTCAAGTGTCAATCGCCGTCCTCATACACTTGAGATCGCTGGTTCAAGTCTCGAGGCATGTAATTTTTATTATTTTTTTTTGAGATGACCTCGACCACGAATTAAGGCGAATTGACACGCATTCAATTCGCTCTGGCTCAATTAGTTTCAAAGAATCAGAAAGCAGAATCCGGGCGAATTTACACATGCTAATTCACCGCGATCCTCCCGAATTAGTTTTTCTTTACTGGGCGAAAATTTAGTTTGCACTGCGTTGGTGTTGAACTATTTAAATTCAACCGCCCACGAAAACCAAACCTTTTAGCACGTCTACAAACACAACTGAGAAGCTTGTGAAACGTACCGTACGTGGCGCAAGAACTCAACTTACAATCTATACACTATCTGCCAATTAGAGTTTTGAGTCGGGTAAATCACCCTGGTAACGTACGGTAATATTGGTAAGTTACCGGGTAACTTACCCGTCGTTTGTTCTCAGCGAGGGTTTATTTTTTCTTTCCTTCCAAACTTCCGTGAAGCGCATTTCTGGCAACGAAAACTTTACATTCATTATCCATTTGCTTTTTCAATCATTTTTTTCCAATATTTTTTATTCAGGGCACCAAAGACAAATCTCGAAAAAAGATAGAAACTGGTATTATTGTATTCAGCTGTTCCTTTAAAAGCGTAAAGGTGCTAAGAACACCTTATCTTCAGCTTACAAATATTACATCGTTTAGTTTGAATGAAAAACTACTGAATATAACAAATGAGAACAGTTTTTGAAATAAATAATAATTATTATTAATTTGATTTTATTATTTTAATTATTCATATTTATTCAAATGTAATCATTTTATTTTCTGAAGTTCTTGCAGTATTGCAAGACAATTATATGGAGTGTTCTAAACATTTTCTAAATTTATCATTTTAATTCTCACAAAGTTTTTTATATTTTAAATGTACTTAAATGGGTGCTGTTTATAATTAATTCTATAAACGCCAACATTATCTAAATTACTGAATTTTGTGAATGTTACAGGGTTTCTGACCACTGTGAATAAATGTTCGAGATGTTACAGTTAATTTTCGATCATTTGGTATATTTGCTGTTATAAAAATATTTAAAAAATATACCAAATGATCAAAAATTAACTATAACATCGTGAACACTATATAATTACTTTCAGAAATAACGAAAAAGCATTATAATTGAATATTCCCATAAATTCTCGAGAAATTCTCGAAGCTTCGGTAACATACCGGTATGTTAATGGTAATATTACCCGAGCTTAAATGACCGAGAATTTAAAAACTCCACTGCCAATATGGTATTAGAGTCACGTGACTTCAGCGTTTACCGTATTCTACGAAACGATCGGCAAAATCTCCCAATGAATATGGAGATTTTGCATAGCGATTCGTAGGGTACGGTAAACGCTAAATGATATGCTAACGAACGTCGGATAGTGGAACTCGGTAACGCTAAACTGGCAGAACATGCGCAGAAATGTACTCAAGTGACTTTAGCGTTTACCGTATCCTATACGAAACGCTATGCAAAATTTCCGTAATGTGTGATAAACGTGTACTTGCTGCTGTGATTCGTAGGGAAGAAAGCTAAAATTTAACATTTTCATCAATTTGGAACTCAAATGTACTAAAAAATAAATAGTACAAAGTCCAGTGTACTGAAAATACGAAAGGCGTACTCACGTACTCACCAGTCGAAAATCGTCCCCAAAAAGTACAATTGTACTCAAAAAGCTAACAGTGAGTATAGGAACGGAAAGCATATTGGTCGCCTGGATCTTATTCTTCCCATTCAATTCAGAAGCCAAAATTTCTCTGAAAATTTGTTGATACATTTTTGAAGGGCCGTTTTTACCACACGCTCATGTTGAATGGTATTTCCACCCATGTGCGAATTTAGCTCGGCAGCCAGACCAAGGTCGGCCCACGGTCGGCCCTACTTTGCCAGCCAAAGTTTAGTAACCAAATTTGGACCATCTATGGGGATTTCGAACAACCACTATCAGGCAAACTTTAGAAAAAAAACCAGCCCTACTGCACCCGACGTTTGGCCCAACTTTGGCCCAATGTAAGACCAATGGTCTGATGAACTCTGGTAATTTGATTTAAAATGACAAAACCAGTATGGTTGTTTCAGCTCTGGCCGAAGGCTGGCCCAATGATCGGTGCAATACTGGCCAAAACAAGCAACCCTACTGCACCCAACAATCGGCCCAACTTTGGCCCAATGTAAGGCCGATGGTCTGATGAACTCTGGCAAATTTGATTCGAAATTATAAATCAGCATGGTTGGTTCAACTCTGGCCGAAGGTTGTCCGATGATCGGTGCAACCCTTGTGGAAAAATTTCGTGACAGTCTTGAATCATGTTAAACTCAGTATAATTTTTCTCCAGTCTGTCTATTCACGCAATAATAGCCAGTCGCTACACTGGCGCTGTCTAGTTTTTCTACGTGTTATTATTAATTTAATAATTATTATTAATTATTTTCATTAAAATGGCCGAGCTGTCTAGAAACTAGTCGATCCGAGCGTTACATCCCAGTCTAGCCATTACACGGTCAGCCTGTGGCGCGCCAGTTTGGACTCAAGGTGGACTAGACAGAAACAGTACAGCGCCACGATATTTTTTCAGACGGGAATACTGGCCAAAACAAGCAACCAAAGTGCACCCGACAATCGGCTCAACTTTGGTGCAACATAAGGCCGATGGTCTGATGAACTCTGGCAATTTAATTTAAAATGACAAAACCAGTATGCTTGGTTCAACTCTGGCCGTAAGTCAAACCTGGGCCCGAGTATGAGCAGGCCGTCGGATAAACTCTGGTTTGCTTTTTCGAAAAGACCGTGAAAGTACGGTCGGCCCGACTCTGCGCAAGAGATGACCCGACCATCGGCATAACATTGGCTTGTACAAGTCATGATGATGCACCCGACGCGACAGTCGGTCGAACCCCGGCCCATATATGGGCTGGCCGTCGGATATACTAGGGTTCATTATTTCAAAACGACCGAAATTTGAGTACGAATAGCTGGATTTTTGTGTAGACATACCCATATTCGTACCGAAATTTCGGTACACGTAGACACTTCCAGGGTGTCTAGCGGACCGGGAAACCGGAAAAAACCCTGGAATTTTATTGGACCGTGAAAAACCCGGGAAAACCCCGGGAATTTTGCTTATGACCGGGAATTTTTTGTATTTGATCGAAAAATCGACTTTTTTCTACTTAATTTTCTTTTTATTCCATTTCCACTTTATCTACAGTCGCAAGGTTCTTTCTTATGCTTATCCTAAGTACCTATTTATGTAATTTTTGACATTCTCATCCTAATGAGAAGGAATAGGTTTTATGTAAAATTTGTCTTAGTCGGGTTTCATCAAATCTCCACGTTTTGAGACCCACTAAGCCAGAAAAAAACTATTTTCACGGAAGTAAAATCTGTCTGTAGTCTGTCTGTATTCTGTAGTCTGTCTGTATTCTGTAGTCTGTCTGCAGTCTGTACACACTTTTTTAAGACCTAAAAGAAAAAGACAAGTTCGTCAGTCAGCTATTTTGGATCGAAATTCAAAAAGGTATAGCATTTTCAAACTTTTTGAGACCATTTTTTTAAGAGTTGAAAATTCTATGTACCTACAAGATTATCATAACAACTTTTTGAGTTTTCTTCAAAAAATCGAACATTCAAATTGTATGCTCGAGCAGCGGGCAGATTTTTTCTATGTATATTATGTTGAAATTCCTATTTCTATGTACACATGGACTTCAAAAAATCACAAAAAGACATCTAAAATTTGGCCGGGGAAAAATATTTGACCGGGAAAAAACCGGGAAAACCCGGGAATTTCAAATTGGCCGATCACTGACTTCCTTTTTTTCAAGAAAAAAATTCTAAATTCCATCTCTATGATAAATTGTAAATGTTCCGAAAAAATGTAATGTCATTCTTAACCATTTAAAAAAAGTCTGAAACACCTAAAAAGCAAAACGTTACACGAAAGTTTAAAAACATTTCACAGTACGCGATAAAATTTCTAAGTTGCGTCGATGCAAATTTTAAATGCTCATTAGAAATTACATTTATGTGGGGCAGAAAAAATTTGAAGAAAAAATGTTTTAAAAAAGTTTGAAAAAAATTGTTTAAAAAAAAGTTTTAGAAAGAAAATTGTTGGAAGACAAATTTTTGAAAAAAATGTGTTGAAAAAAAAATTAAAACAAAAATTTTGAAAAAAAATGTGTTGAAAAAAATGAACGGGTTTAAGCCCGGGGCACAACGATAAAAAAATTAATGAGAAAAAAGAGTTGAAACATTGTTTTTTTTTTCAACTGCTTCGAGCTGTGCCTCATGAGGAGGGTTTTTTCGTTGACTTTCAATTTTGTAGGTATAGAGTAATGAGTAAGACTCCCGACTGCCAGGCGATAGATTCAGGTATAGATGTAGCTTCGAAACCCCGTAGCGTTAGAAATTTTATATGTGATATAATGTTCAAAAGAAGCCTCGGTGGCTCAGTCGATAGTGCGTCGGACTTCCATGCAGGAGGTCCGGGGTTCGATCCCTGAGCCGGGTACCAATGGAAATTTTTCTATGTACTTCTACCGGGGCTTCGGTGGTTCGGAACCCACCTTGAACTGAAGGTCCCCTCAGAAAAAGCTGGTATTGTACCAAGGTGGGGCCCCATGTCGAGGGGAATAGCCTCCGAGGTGGAAGCCGATTCTGTGAAGACTCGAAAATGAGTCAGCCTCCTCTCAAGGGAGCTCCGCTCGGTGGTCGCTGGCCGATTTCGAGTAATGAACACACACACATACACTTATATAATATACCAGGACAGTGCTTCGAATCTGTGCATCTACCTGATGACCTCAGAGGGATCGCTCCATACACCATAGCCTGCTAGGGAGGCTGCCGAATGGCAGAGTGGGTGAGGATCACTTTGCCTGATCAACAAAGGAGGATGTCGTTTACTGTGCGATAGGTATGCCTGGCACCTGAGGGGTATAATCTCAGAACGTTGATAACAACGAAAAACCCACCGAGATCCAAAAACACTCAGCAAAGGATGGCCGGATTCGGAGTACTGCCTTGAGAATAAACACGGGTGTGGCACAATAGGCTTTATAGCTTGAGCGCCAGGGGTTGGGACCTCACGGGCCCCCCGCCTAAATTGCAACTAACTAACCAACTAACTATAATATTTAAAAATGTAATACATGTATTCATTCTAAGCAGGACCATTAACATTTATAGTCAAAATAGTCGCAATCAATTATTATTTATTTTTTGAATACCTATTTTGTGTATTTCTACCTGTGTAGTACGAACCTTCACGAACACATTGGCCCAATCTTGGGTCCCCATGTCGGGCCAATGGTCGGCAAAAAACCTCTGCCCAGCCTGACCATTTCGCTAGTTGGGCCGACTACTGGTAACAAGGTTGGTTTATTGCTTCCATACACTGTCGGTCTCGTATTGAAAAGCAAAGTTTTCCCTGCATTGTAGCCCAAGGCTATGCCGATCTCGTTAAACACAGTGGCTCCATTTTGGGTCCTCATGTCGGGCCGATGGTCGGCAAAAACTTCGGCCTAGCGTGATCATTTCACTATTTGGGCCGATCTTCGGCTGACAAGGTTGCACCGAGTTTTACAAAGTCGGGCCTATGGGAAATTCGCACATGGGCACCTATGAGTTGAACATACTGATCGTCACGCGATAATGTAGTTTCCAGAGTTCCTTTGTGCAGGTGAACGCAGGCACAATAATGTCAAGGTCCTCTTTTGAAGAGGCAAAGAGCTTAAGGTCGTCCATATAGAAAAGGTGATTGACCTTACTTTTTTCTATTCGAAGGGCCACATAGGTATCCAGAGCTATTACCTCGGAGCACAATAGAGGGAGGCAACAGCGAGATGCAGAAAACCATCGGACTGAGAGAGTCTCTTTGGAAGACCCCCCTCTTATAGGTGTCATAGCTGGTAGTCACCTATCTTTTGTCAAATGTTACGGCAAATCTTGTCTGCCACAAGAGCTTCTCTCTTTTATGCATCTCACTATTCTTGGATGTAGCTTCCGGAGCCTATGGCGAGCACATCGCCCGAGAGCTCCGGCTCTTGCAGGCAGCCACGTTGCATTGGACTAACTCCTGAATGCAACAAATTATGCGGTTACCCCACCAGCTTCGCGCAGTGCCACTCGCAATAGGCCTCTCTCGGATGGAGGCCATGGTTCAGTTGGGAGTGGCAATAGGACCGAACCGAGGCGACGACCAGGCAATGGCACCAGACAAACGCGAGAGCATCGTTTTAAATGGTTGGAACAACTCAGAAGGGACATCCATACCTGTTGGCAAGCAAGCTCACCGGCACGAAGAGGATACATGTTGAGGTTACATGAACGTTGGTTCAATAATTTGCACCCGGAACATGCTCATACATCGCCTCAGTATTTACGAGATTAGGTTCCAGCAAGACCACCTTTGCAAATAGCCGATAATGCCAACATGAGAACTAGGAGGTCAAAAATCCTCTAAAAAAGTCTTCCTCAGGATGGAAAAATTATCTGAAGCGAATACTGCTCCCCGTGTGGAAAAAATGTCATGGCGCTAGCTCGGCCCAAAATAGGAAAAACTTGGCCCCAAATTAGGGACTTAGACAGGACCAAACCACAAATGAAACGCCTAACCCGGCCAGAGCCTAACTTACCGACCGACTTGGCCCCAACTTGGCTTCATTAATTTTTCTAGTCCCAGCCACGTTAAAATAAAAAATTGTTTTTAGAAATAAAAAAATGAGTAAAAAATTTATAAAGGTAAAATTATTTATTTGAAAGAAACATTTCAAGTAGCTGAAATTTTCAAGAAAAATCTTATTCCTGAACCGGATTATTCATCGCCCGCCTGATCTTTCGACTGCCATCCCAATCTTTGGAATTAGTGAAAACCTTTCCGAAATGAGGAAAGACTTCATCCTCATTGGACTTATATTTTTCACAAACAATTCCTGTGAAATGATAAATTCGAAATTTTGAATTGAAGTTCAAGTTAAACTATAACAATATATTATCATTAATCACTGTAACAATAATTTTGTTACCGAGAATACAAGAGCGTATGTAATAGTCCTTAAAAAGTAATTTATTTGATATTTCCTTCGTAGCTGTAAATATCATTGCTAATTCTCCTGACATGTACTTTTTGATGATATTGGTGATGGATTTTCGAATTTGATTTTCCGTCAAAAAGTAAGCTCGAGTAGTAGTAGTCTTATGAAGGTGCAAATTATTTATTCTTTTATGAAAATACAACATTCAAATTTTTTTTGAGGTTTTAACTTCATTGCGTTATGAACATAAATTACTTATGATTTATTTCCTTACTTTCGTTTTCGTTCTGGAATCTTGGAATGTTGGAAAACGCTCGATGTCTCCGAACGTGACGAGTGCTTTTCACTTTCCGCTTTTTTTATTATTTGTATCACATTTTAATAATTGATACAGACGAAATCACAACAACACTCGTCAATATAACCTCAAACCAACCTACTTGTCATCTACTTGTCTTCAAGAGGTTAAATATGGAGCCCCACTGAAAACAGATGCACAGCCAAGTTCATGGCGCTTCAATCAAGATCGAGCAGTGAAACAGAGTTGGTTTAAACTAGATTCAAGATATTAACCCTGTTGTAGCCATGAAATAATTTCCCCAGTTGGGGCCAAACTTGTAATCGGGCAAACATTTGGCAATTTCCACACGGGTCTCCCCGATTTGCTCCCCGAAGATGTTAATCTCTGGACTCTGAACTGTGTAGTTTACGAGAAGGTTGTCTCCCTGCTTAGCGACAATCGAAGTAATGATACTTCAGCACGCCCTAGTAAGACTAGCGAGCGTATTGCATAGTATCTGTTCAAACTTCTGTGCGTAAACTGTTGACCATCAAGCAGTACTGAACGCAAAAAATAAGAGCTCTTTCAACAGCCAAAGAGCACTTTGAACGGCGAGTAAAGTGAATTCAGCAAAATTCCAGCTTTTCTACTTATTATCATTCCCATCTGTTCAATAAAACGTCATGTGCCGTTAAAAATTCGCCTAGTCGATAAGAGATTCAAGTTTTCTGGGAGCAAGTGTATGGAGATACTTATACGCTAAATGAAGACGCTTCAGAAATATCACTCTCTTGTAACTTTTGCCAAAGGCAACGCTTGCAATTTCCAGAGGAGTGTCCACGAATCACTGCTGAAGAAGTGAAGAAAATTATCGCTGGAATTATTATTTTCTGTTGACTTGTTCTCGGGTGAACCCGGTTTTTCATTATCAGCCACATACTAACAATAAGTCAAGAGTCTAATGAGATGAGGATGTTAAAAATTAGTTTAGTACTATGTTTGAAATCTTTTGCGATTATGTTTGTAGGTACAAAATTAGGTGCATAGTGTAGTTTGGAGTTCGTCTTTTACCGTTGTTATCCTTACACAGCGGCCGCGAGCGTCAGTGGTGATAACAGTCGCTTCTGGATGCTACGTAGGTTTTTAGTCGCTTGCTTCCTGATGGTCTAGAAAGTTTCCTACAATGCGACAGGTGTTTAATAAAGCCGCTCTCTGAGCTTCTGCCAGTACCCTACTGACTCCTAAATATTCAAGATATTCAATGCATCTTGCGCGCACATTGCCTGTAGCCGAAATCACAATAGATGCATGTCTTAAGTTCCTCCATATTGTCTTTACCTTATTCCTCAGCTCGCTATACTTATGGATCTTGGTTGTATAGGTCGTCTGCAAATTTCGGTTAAGTGGACGAACAATGTCGATGATGTAGACTCTTCCACCTTTTTTCTCTCACAACATGATGTCGGGTCGATTGGCTTGGATATGATGATCCGTCTTGATTCCCAATGTAAGATGTAATTTTCGTTTTTCCGAACGGGCACTGGAATATATCTGTAGAAAGGTATTCATTCTATCAAGAGTCCTAGGTTTTATGGCAATTTGTTGACGTATAATGCCTGCCACATCATTATGCCTGTTCTTGCACGAAAATGTTATATTTTATTTCTTTATGTTCTGTTCGTTCTTTGGATTTAAGAATTCAAATTTTAGAAAATAAAGAAAAATATTTCCTATTTGTTAGAAAATTCTCGAATTTTTTATATTAAGGGTTATAACTACTAAAGACTAATATGAAATTACGAATTCAAAAGAAAATTCTTTGCTCAATTTAGACTTTTTTGAAAATGTGCAAAAAACATGTTTTTGGTGTTGAGTAAAATACACAAACTTTGGAAAAAGTTAAATATTTCGAATTTGAAATTTCTTCAGCTTGAACCAAAGAAACCTTCTTATTCTGTTTTTTCAGAAACAAATTTTTTTGTGAATTCGGAATTTTGGGATATTAGGAATTCGGATTTTCTTCGCGAGTTTGGAACGTTTGAAATACCATACAATTTTTGCAGATTTTCCACAAATTTTAAATTTAGCAAGAATTTTTTTTAAAATTTAAAACTTTATATTAGTATTTTCCAGAAATAGCAGTACATATGTATTAAAAAATTGGCCAGCATTACTTTCCAACAGAAAAAATGTCCGAAAATATCGTGATTTCCAACAAAAATAAAACAATCACATCCTTATTTCGAAAGATCATAACTAATTACAGAGCCTATCCGTTAGAGTTTGGAGTTTGAATCGCTTCAATATCTTCATTAGAACTGAAGATAGTATAGTTGTACATTTTTGTAATTTTAAGCAACAATATTTATTATTTCTCAAATGTATCAACTGCAATTTGTTTAAAAATCTTTTCCTCATATCCATGAATTTTTTCAAATTTTCCCCATTGCCTCTTGTATAATAAATAAGGCTCTAAACTTGACTCTTCTTAAATGTGCCCGAAATTCCTCACTTTCTTTTACATTTTTCATTCTGCAAAGCACAAAAAAATTCTTCGATCAGCATTTTCAAGCATTGGTGGGAGCCCTGGGGCCGTGGCCCTGTCCGAACCCAACAAAATTTTTAGTTTGGGTGGCCAAATACATGAAGAAAATTCATCCGTTCGTGACACCTTGATTCCTATTATTAGACGATAAAGTTTTGCTAGAACATTCTTGATAAAGTTTTAGTACCTTAACAAAAATGTTCAGTTTAGAAAAATAAGCTAGAATCTTAGTAGCATCTGGTCGCATTTTCTACCCGGTTCACTTGTAGCTCGTATTGCGCGTGTACAAGCGAGATACAGAGTGGCCTAGTTGCCGAGCACCCGAAATATTAGAATATCCCACGCGCGTAATACAATCCGGATCCTAAGGTAACCAAATTTAGCATGTGACTAGCAGACGCCCTCGAGAGACTAGTACGAGCTGACTCACGTCAACTGAACCAAACCAAACTCGTAGTGAATTTTTCATTAAGTATATGGGAATGCAGTACGTTTTTTCATTTCTCTGGAAAAATTTAGCGGAAAACACGTTTTGTAGAATATCATGATTAAAGTGTATGTTATGTTATTTCTATCATGCTAAGATGGTTCAGATACATATACATAAAAAAAATTTCAAATCTATTTCATCGCACGTTCCGCGATGTAAACAAGTTGTCCATGGAAAATTTGAAAACTAGAAATTTACTGTTCAAAAACATGTAGCGCGTTATTCTTAATAGACATTGAGTGAAAAAATTAGTCATTTTATCAATTTTTTTTTATTCAGAAAAAAATAACTTTTAAAACTCGCTAGCCAATAAACAATTTTATGAACAAATATATAACTTTTGCATCTTTCTTCTATCGAATTTTATATATAAAAATTTTTTTTTAGGTATATAAACCAAAAACAAACGTTTTGAACATGAGACGCATCCGTACCTTATCAACCAGAAAAAATTCCAATTTCCGGTCAAATTATGCAAGATATGAAAAAATATTGTGATGCAAAATTGTTCACCTCAAAAAGATCTGAAAATTTGCTCTTGCCTGTTGTTTAAAGAAACGCATCTGTTTTGTTTTAATCGTGATAGATAACAATCAAAATAATGAAGAAGAATATGCCCGCGCAGCGGGCTGATTTTTAAAGTAATATTATAATACAAAAATTTTCAAAAAAGCTGTTGATCAATATATACTTGGATTGTATATAGGGATTCATGTTTTCCACTCTTGTTTAAAAAGTATAAAATAAGTTCGCATAACTTTTTTGAAAAAAAAGGAGTAGGGATATGAGTCCATTATATTAGCGTTTTTGGTTGATGTCAATATATTTACTTGAATCCTATTTCTTAGCATCAAGAAAATATTTTTTTCACAGTAGTAATTCTTATTTGAAACAGACGTATGTCTTTTGTGCACCTAAAGAAATGAATTCTTTGGCTGTATCTTCGGAATTAAAATAAATATTTCTTACATTCAAGAAAAGTGACTTTCTTGACTCAAAGGTCTAGATTCGTTGAAATCGGATTAATCATTCATAGAAACATTTATTAAGAATGTTAAATAAGTTTAAATTATACAAATGGTCGCAGGAAAAAAAGATCAGAGTCCACTTTTGTAAATTATCCACAATAACGATTTGAAAGTTTCGATCGTTTACACAATGAGATTTGAAGCTCATGCGCAGTACTCTCTTCAACTGAACCAGTTAGATTTTCTGCTTGAAATAGCCAGAAGTTAGTCACTGATGATAGATCTATATTTACTGAATGTGAAATTTTACTGCCAATCAGTGAGAATTTCACTGATAAACAGTGATATGTCACTGGTTGTCAGTAACATTTTCACTGCAGTAATACCAGTGACCTACTTCTGGCTGAACCACTTTTAGTGATGCAATATCGAAACGAAAATATTGATATTTAGGAAATCGATATATCGGGCATGAAGATATCGAAATAAAATATCGATATATAGGCTTCAAGATCTCGATATATTTGATATTTCGACATTGATGTTGCATCCCTAGGTGCGGCCATTGCTTGGACTCTCGATTGTTGTTACAAGTTACATGTACTCCAGTGGACTCTGATCGTTTAGCTGGAACTAATTTTAGAATCTATCGGTAATGAGCAGTAAGATAAAAACTATTATCTTAGTTCTTTCAAAAAGTTAACTCTGATCGTCCTTCCCCGCAACACATCATATTAATTAATATATTAATATATATTAATTAATTAATAGCTTAGATGAATAAAATATTGTGCTTACGTAAATATTTATTTGTTCAGTTAAAGGAAATGTTTCATTCGATTGATAGAAATAAATTATTCATAACAAAAAAATGTATTCCAACGAAATAATTAATTACGAAACAGACTATTCCAAACGAATATTTCCTTCAATCAAATTAATAATTCGGTAAGATAACCACATATATTCATTTATCTGAAATAAATAGATATTTTGTTAATGAATGTTGGCTTCATTTGTTTCCATTGAATACTTCTTTGGCTTCAAAAATATGTTGTTAAACTCAATATCCATGTGTTTTATGTGATGAAATATTTCTTTGGCATTTATGGTCGAGGCAGCGTTGCGACATTGGGAACAATTATACACTTGTTTGTCAAAATCGTAGAACTTTTGATAGAAATCACACAGGCGGATTTTTTTTCTCAAATTTAAAGATGAATAACCGGAGAATTTAGGGAAAATACGAAGAAGGTTGAAACAAATATTCCAGATTTCCAGACATCGAAAAAGCAAGTTAAAATTGACATTTTATGCCAAAAATTTGTATTTTCGATCACCGAGAGCGCCTATAGATATTATATTTGTCGTGCAGCATAAGAATTTCAATCGACTTTTTCATAACAATCACAGAAAAAACTAGCGTTTCTATTACAACAGATTTTTGTTACCAAGGGAGCTGCAACAAAAAGGAACCTATCTTGCAGGAAATGAACACTAAATCATAAATTGTTCGAAAGAAACCCAAAATGTGAGATCTAATAGAGTCTTTTTGTACAAAACTTATTTCCTGCCTCGACTCACTTCGAAGAGTTTACACTACATGTTATTTATTGTTCTTATTTTTATTGTAAGAGAATGGTTCCAGCATATTATTTACAATTTATATAGAACATTCGCTGCGAATGGCAAGTGTCCTGGAGGTAAGTATGGAATTAAATGCAGAGAAAGTATTGATGAAAAGATTTTGTTATGATATATAATACCCATTTTCAGTCAATTATAATAACTTTTGTGCCACACAAGTACTAATAAATTGCTAAAAAGTAATAAAAGTGGTGACAGCAAGATTTTGTTATAAACAACTATTTGTTTATCAATGGAAAAAGACCTAGTTTGCATAAGAAATTAATTGCACACACTGACTCAAGACGAAAATTTAGGTAAGGTATTTTCCAAAAACACAACTTTTCAGTTTTCAGTCAAAAATGCAAAAAAATGGAATTTTTAAAACCTCGCAATTTCCAAAATAATGAGACTAAAGGATTTTTTTTTATTTACGCAAATTTTCATAGAATTTATGCCATTATCTGACATCATCGATGTAAATTAAACCTGCGACGATTTATTTCGAAAAAATGAAACTCTACTTTTAAGCCCCAAAAAATAGGCAAAATTGGTGAAATTTAGGGGTCATAACTTATGACATATTACAGGTGGGATATTGTTCTGTTTTTGTAATTCAGTACACATTAAGTCTACTTTCACTCAATTGTGGAATACTTTTCCATACAGTAATCAGGTACAAAGGTACACAGCGTTTTTTTTTAAACTAGTGCTTTTCCGCTGAAAATCCAAAAAAGTGTGCATTTTTTACAATAATGTAAGCCACACGGAAAAAATTAGTTGTTGAAATTTTGAATAACTGAGTCAACCACTCTAGGATAGGGCTAAACGTATGTGATAATTTGGAAGAATCGGCTTACAAACCTTGATTGATACATATTTCAAAAGTAGAAAGAGTTGTCGAAAGTATAAAATAATTTCACTGAAAATGTGAAGACCAGAGGAATAGAGTTCCTAAAACACGGATACACTAATGCTTCGAAGACAGTCAATGAAACATTCGATGACTCCTAACGAGTTTTTAGAAAACAGTATAGCCAACTTAAAAATATATATATTTCGCGGTTATATCTACTATATTGTTATTCACATAGACTCACGCTTAAGTTATATTTATTTTTACAGATACACACGAACCTATGAAAAATCGAAACAAATTTTGCGGCGGGATTCGAACTACCTAACACCTATCGAACGCAACTTATCCCTAACAACTAGACCCCACGGCTAACTTGACACATTGAATATTTTGCACAAATCTCAGTGAAGAGCCAAATTTAAATCCGCGCTCATTTGTTCATTGGCGGTGACCACGACTCCATTCAGACTTATACGTATACCACTTCACCTGAGCGTCACTACGTGTTAATACAAGCATCCAATGTGACTGTACATTGTGAATATATAGATATGTAGAAGACAGTCAACGAATTCTTCGACAACTTATAAATCAGTTATTCGTTTCTGTGCTAGAGTTATTGTATTTCAGATCTTTTGGAATCTGGAGGACTTTTTATGAAAAATTGAATGCTTGTCTAGAACTTTGTCAAAATCAGCTGAATACAAATTCGAAAACTGATGTTCCTAGATTGTCTTCCAATAATTCGATGACTTTTTTCACTTTTTCGATGAAGTCTGCGGTTCCTTAATCAAAATTATACGAGATTCTAAAAAAAAGTGGCCTATCCTAGAATAGTTGACTAGTCAAGTAAAGTTTCGACGACTTATTATTCCGGTGCAGAATCTATCAAAGATAGCCGATTATTTTTTGGTGGGTTTTCTTCCACCCAATAGTAACTTTTGGAACTCTTTAAAAAGAACATCCATTTGGCAATTGATCTGTTCTAGAGTTTTTTATATATCAAAAGGGACCCGTTAACGAAACCTTCTTATTAGAAATATTACTGCATGTGTTTTTTTCAGGAATTTTAATTATTTTTCAAACGTAATGCCTAGACTATGAAGGATGCCAACTCACAGAAACACTATCAAAGCCCCAGTTTTTTCTGTGATTCCAAATCTGGCCTGTAAATTAACCTAGTACTTTCTGCTTCTGAGAAAAAGGCGCTTGAAGTTGACATTTTAACCGCTTGAGACATGACTCATTTTCAGAGAAGTAAATTTCACTATTAGTAGTCTTTAGAGGTTTTTGGAGTCGCTGATTACGAATACGTACTGAAAATTGCTATTTAGAGGTGTGTTGGGTTTACAGAAAACACTCCAGGGTACGAAATTTTTCAGGTAATCGGTCAAGCAGAGTAAACGCAAGGTGAGTACTTCAAAATGAAGCAAAGTTTCTGTGGTGAATCGCAGATATCTCCGGCGGATGTTACAGGCCTATAGCCGCTGAAAGTTTACTTCAGCTTGGAGTTCCTGATTTCGAATTCGAGGTCGAAATTTAAAAATTCAATACGGCGGATTCTATATGGCCGATCCAAATTGTAAAAACGAAACAATAGATGTGAAAAGTAAAATTCAAAGTATATTATATTTTATAATATGATAAAAATGCCGTCAAAAGGAAAATATAAATTCAATTTTGTGTATGCTTTATACGTGCATGCTTAATTTTTATGCTATATGTAAAATATTCTCTTAAATATTAGAACTACCTCAAACTTATACCTTGTTTTATTCTGTTGAAAGTGAAAGTCCAAAATTGCCAAAATTATTTGCTCCGTCCACAAACTGATGATAAAACTGATAATTAAACACTTTAAAGGAACGTATAGATAAGAGAAATAGCTTTTTCTGTCAAGTATTTTCTTTTAGACATGATTAGTAACTGATGAACAAAGACAAATGTAGTTTTTAATGGTCCTTATCATTCTTATTCCGGTCTAGTAGAAGTATAAGAGATGAATCCGCGACTTACATAATAGTAAAAAACCGAAATGGCAATTTCCAGTCAAATCGATTTAATTTTTACAATTTGCATCGGCCATATGGGATCTGCCAAATTGAATAAAAAAATGTCGACCTCGAATTCGATACCAGGAACCCAACCAACTTCTAAATCTCTATTTTCAGGAAAAACAGTTTTGTTTCTATACTAATTCTGCTTAGCCATATTGAAACCTCTGTTTTGAATTTTATAATTTCAAAATCGAATTCGAAATCAAGAACCAAAGAACCCATAAATAGAAATATTCAGTCCAAACGGTTATGTCTTTACAATTTTGATCCGCCATTTTGGATTTTTAAATTAAGACTTCGGATTCCTAATTAGCGACCTCGAAAATATCCAAAGATCACAAATAGTGAAATTGACGTTTGCGGAATTGAGTTATGTCATTAATGGTCGAAATGTTAACTCTAAACGCCTTTTTCATGGAACCAGAAAGTTATAAATTAATTTGCAGCCCGGATTTAGAAACGTCGTCAAAACATTTATTGAAAAACTCGCGTAACAAGAATTTAACTTGTTTTAAAAAATTTCAACCTCAACGAACTTATTCAATGTCAAAAATATTTTTGTCCACCATCTCAGTATTTTTCGACTAATCTGTGATTATTCATTTATAAACTTAAAAAAAAGATCTCTCTAGGTGATTCCTATGAAAGATTTTACGATTCTTACACAAAAATATACATTTGTTCCCATTGTACATCCTGGTCATTGCTGTGGACTTTACACTCGATGGACCCAAGTTCGATTCCTGCTGAAGGTGGATTTTTCATTGAATTTTTCTGCTTCAGATTGATCAAGATTTTAAATTATGTGAATTGTTCAAATTATATATGTATCAGAATAACAATGTTCATTATAATTTAAACTGACGTGTTTTAAGTCAAGGAAATATTTATTTGAATCAGTGGAATATTTTTTTGCTTCAAATATTCAAAAATTAAAAAAAAAATTCAAATCGGTACAATTTTCCCTAGATAAAAATATTGATTTTGAATGTTGTAAAGAGATAATCGTAAAGGGTCAAAGTACCGTTAATTGTCGACAAGAATACAGAAATGTAAATGTTATATATTTAAGCAAGGTGAATGCTGAGAGGATGTAGCAAACGAGATGAAGAATGCGGGGTCAATGTGACTGAGACCTATCTCGGATTCGACCGTGCTGCCAAACGTCTAACTTTATCTCGGCGTGAAAAATGCAAGCTATTTACATAATTGACATCGACTAAATGTTTCAAATTGACTTGTGATAGACGTACCGTGTTGCCATTTTAACATCTTATCCCTTTTCTTATCGTAAAACGATATTTGTTCGAATCCGTAGCTGCCCGCTAAGACTTTGTGAATTAAATAGGATTGAATCGTTTCTATCCAAATGAATATCGTTCTTGAATATATGATCTACGAGGTTCGGTTTGATTTTTTAAAAATTGTCATTCATACTGTAAAATTGCAATTGGCTATTACTAATAAATACTTACATAATCAGAATCTTCCTCATATGGATTGCATTATTTTGAATTCTGCCGAGTTTCTCTCCCAAAGTTTTTTCACATATGTGAAACAAAGATTAGTTGGGACTACTAATAAAATTGTTGGGATAACTATTGTAGTTAGTGAATAATGGTACTGCTATTTAGTTGTGAGAACTATTTTTGTTAGTTGGGGCACGAGTAGTTGCCGTTACTATTTAATTAGGTAGACTAATTATTTCAGTTTGTCAAATCGACTGTCTATAGGTAGTTGAACTTACTATAATATAGTTTTTCATGTGTACTAATAAACTTGAAGGTATAACTATTTTATTTTCGTTACAAAGAGCAATTAAAATATCTGTCACTAGACTATCGAAATCTGAATTAAAAAGATCACAGTCTGCACGCGGGCATCTTTTTCTGGGACATCTTAGGGACGCTGGTGTCAGTTCAGCTGATAAGACGTTCTAAGAAAATATCTCCCTATGCCCACTGGGATCTTCTTAATTGCAGATGCACTTTGTAGGTTAGGATTTCCAGTAATAAAACTTAAAACTTGTTTGATTTTTCAATTTCTTATACATACCTTCAAATGCTTCGATACAATCCCCGAAGCCTAAACTTTGCAACACTTTTGATACTTCCATCAATAAATGATGAACGAGACATCAAGTGAGCAAGGAGTTATGACGGCCATGTCTAAACGTTCTCCCTCGTTTTACCGCATGTATGTTGGTACCTTTGTCGCATTCTCAATCGTACCAACCAAGGTAGCAAATAAAATAGTTATGCCACCTATACTTTAATTTTTCACAGAAATCAATTATTAGTACAGATGACTAATTTATTAGTAACTCTGACTACTTAAACGTTACTAATGTAAACTAGTCACGAACACTACAAACGGCTTCCTAAACCGACTACTTGATTAGTTGGCGTTATTAACTGAACAGTTGTAAGAACCAATGAATGCTTTACTAATAAAAAGGTAGTGGCAACAACTATTCATTTTTCTCAGTGTGCTATGGAACCAATTGAGGCAATTTATTTTTACATTCTCATCTTAATGAGAAGGTGTTGGTTTTACGTGATAAATGATTTTCGCGGATTTCATCAAATGTCAACGTTTTGAGGTCCCCTGAGTCAGAAAAAATAGTTTTTACGTCGGCTTCTATCGGTCGTTGTCGTCGTCGTTGTCGTTGTAGTTTGTAAACACGATAACACTTGAAGAAATTATAAATTTTTTAGCATTTATTAAATTTGTGTGACCATTTTTTTCGAAATTTGACATTTTTATTTATGGCTCTACATAGCACATGGAAATTCGAACAATTTATCCTCATGACTTTTTTCGATAAAAGTAAAATTGTCAGAGCTATAGCATTTTCAAAATCCAAAAAAAAACAAACGAAAATTAACATTTTGAGCCAAAGAACGCTCGATATGAAAAAAATGCAAGACAAGAAAAGTATTTCTTTTTGCACGCTTTACAAGGTTCTCATAACTACTTTTTGAATTTTCTTGAAAAATTAAAAATTCACATTTTTATTGCACAAAAAATCATGAAAAATCCAAAAATTTAATTTTACGATCAAACTATGCAAGATACGACAAATGATTATTCAACAAAAATTGTGCACTCAAAAAAGATCTACAAATTTGTTATTGGTCACTTTTTGATAGGATGTGTAGTTTTTGTATTATTTGTAAAAAATAACATTAACAGTGAAATAATCAGCCCGATAAGTTTGCACATTCTCAAAAAAACTTTGCTTATTTAATTTCTTTTTCATCTCGTGTGTGTTTTTTTAAAATATCTAATTTTTTTTATGTTCTTAATACTATTTCCAAACATTAAAACAATAGTCGATAGAACTTGAGTAAATTAGTTCTTCTTTTTATGTAAAACTGACGTAATTAAACCAAAAGCAAGTCATGACGATGAAGTTTACTAGAGAGTATTGGATCGCGAAGCGCGCAATAGCGAGCATACGAAGTGCGAAAACCTAGAGGAACCAAGCTTAAAGCGTCAGGCAAATGTGTCCGAGCGCGTAGCGCGAGGTGAACATATTTTCGAGCGCGAGAGGATTACCTAATCGAGCGCGAAGCGCGCGAGCCAACAGGTGCGCCCCCTAGACGCGCTCAATCTTGCGAGCGAAGCGAGCCGCGCGCAAAGCGCGTGATGAGAATGTCCCCGCGAGGCGGACAGATTTTTCATTCAAGAAGAAACAAAAAGTAAAATACATACGTGATAATAAAAAAATTACTGTCAGTCTGTAGGGATAATGTTCACCGATATAGTTAAAATTATTCATCATAATCACGAATTTACATTTTCCGCGAGTTCAAAAGACACGAAAATCTGTATTACCCATCTGAATATTCTGGCAAAACCCGTCTAATAACTTCAACTTTCGACGACTTTCAGTGGAATTGGTTTGCTTCTTATCTCCACTTATTAAAAGGAATGGAGATGACTGAAACCTTCAGGGTAGCTGAACTTGACTTCAGTTTCTGTGTGAGTTTTCTAGATAAAATGACCCCGACATGAGCCTTAAAAGAATGAAAATGTTTTCAATTTTTCGCAGAAATTATTATGGGATTAAACAGGATTTAAATTTTCTGATCCACATCTTTATTTTACTGGCATGTTCATTTTGAGAAGAATCTTTACACATACATTAAATAAAAAAGACTAATTTCAGTATAACAGTATTAGAAACCCAAGAGCATTGAATTTACGAAATTAAATTAGCGAGAAGGTATTCTGAATTCACCGAAATATATCCGCGCTTCTCATTTAGTATGTATAATGATCAGATTTGTATAATTTCATCACCTTCGTTTCATTAATTCCACGATTATCCATCTAATAACTTATGGAAATACCTCGTATATGGAGACATGAGAGTGACAGCTGGATAGGGGAAAAAAATGAAATTTTACAGTATGAGCAAACAAGTTTTCTATGATAGGCTTTCAAATATAAAATGTTGATAAAATTATACAAGCAAATGTTCCCCAAGAACTTCACATTGAAAATGTGAAAACATGAAGAAAACATTTTTTTTCTATATAGGAGGGGGAAAGTGGTCCTTATTCAGTTTTCCGTCTCATAAATTTAAGAACTGCTTATGTTTCTATGAAATCTCAAGGATGTAGTAAGAACTTTCTCAGGCCTATTAAGTATGTGCAATACATGTATTTTTCTTCAAGGCAAAAATGTTTTGAAATGTTCACATCGGAATTTAAGAATTTCCGAAAACGTGAGAATCAAGACTGGAAGAGGACCAAAAATAAATTTACTTCTAAACTAGATAATAGAAAATTTACTCAAAATTATAGACGTATGTCGTCATCATATACAATGTTTCAGATACATGATTTTTTTCAATTTTCTTTGTTTTAGAGTGGGAAAACTGAATGGTCCTTATGTTCTTCGTTTATTAATGCGTCCACTAAGAGCCCCAGCGCCCCTCCCCCTCCAACGATTTTCCCTTGCTCTGTTTCACACTTCGGCATTTAAACGCACTTCTCTGATCAAACCCCAAAAACCAATAACCAAATTCATCCTTATACTCTCAAATTTACTTCTCCTCATAAGCGACGACCTAGTATCTCGCGTGAAAAATGTTCAATGGGTGAAACATCACTCAGCATTGCTCAGCATGGGAGAAGCGTGGGTTAATAGTGGTCGAACTCAAGTTCTTCCATTAGACTTTGCGAAATTTTCAAAGACGTCTAGATGAAAAAGTTATATATATAGTTTGTATACAGTGGACAAAACACTGATATTTCTTATTTGTTTTATACTGTTTCGTACATTCTTGTCCACTATATATAAACAGTTCAAACCATGATTGTTACGGTGACGTATAGCGCATAAATTCAACCAGCAATAACCTATTGCGGACGTCTACAGACCACCATAACCCACTGCGCAAGTCTACAGCACATCATGATCCACTGCGCATGCCTACGAGCCATCATGACCAACTGCACATGCCGACGACCTACCAAGGATTACTGCGCATATATTTTTGGCTTAACTGCAGCTAATCTCCTCAGGTATCTAGAGAGAAAAATGTCATACACCCTAAAAATTGGCCCTTTTCGAATCCACAGATAGTGATATTTGAACCCCAATTACACCACGAAAACCTATTTTTTACAGTTGTGGTCATTGAGACTTTTGACAATGAAATAATTTGCTTCAATAATTTTACAATTATTTAAATAATACGTATCTGTTCAAGTATATATTGTATGTACCTAAAAAAAGCAGGAGAAACATTTTCTGACTAAATTTTCGACAAATTTTAATATTTTCAAGTACTAATTTGTTTATTATGAATACTCGTAGAAGTTTGAACAAATTAAAATTTCTTGAACAATTTTTTTGTTCATATTTTCTTTATTGCTATTTTTCGAAAGATTGACATATTTTTATGTTTTACTTTGCTTTTTGAGAATACTCTTAAATGTTTCATATTTCCGTAAAATGGACTGTTTTGAAGCACCAAATTTCACTTCATTCAACAGCTCGTATTTCTCTTGATAAGATAATCGCTTCCTCTTATTTTCCTTCTACATTTTTTTACCTTAAAGTAAACACTGAAGCGAATTTACTGCGACATATTTGCAACTGACAAAATTACTGAAGCAGACGAGACGATTAACCGCCAGGGATACTGCCCGATTTTTTCATACACTCCTGCGTTGTTGTGGAGTTGCTCAGCTGACCTAGCAGTGCTTCTCTCTCGCCTCCTTGGACCCCCTTGTCTGTTAAATAGGGAACTGCTATACAGGGACTCTAGCGTATATAGATGATGATGATGCAGATGATAAGGAAGAATCAGAACCCGGCGAGATAATCAATTAAATATTTCTGCTAAATTTCGTCTTCCAATTGAGAAAATAGAAAATCGCTAGAAATAGATAATAAACTAGAGCCAAGCCTGGGCCAAGCTGAGCGATCAAGCCTGGCAATGTAACCGCACCCTGGCTAGATTTGGCGTTTGATTCAAGTTCGGCCCAGGCTAGATCACCAGGCCAGGGCCTAGATTTCCCAAGCCCGAGCCCTTTTTGGGCCATGAACACATTTCTGAACGCGAATTGCCCGCCTGTGATTATTTTATATCATCTGAGACGTGGTCTCAATTATTTTATTCTTTCCAAAATCCTAATTTTAACTCACATCAGTGTTCATCGCTGGGGACTTTAACTGTCACAACTCATTATGTGGAAGTTCACATAACTGTAGAAATGGTTCGGAACTATGCTTCGCCTCTAATAAAGCTCATCTAAATGCCCTTAACACAGGTGAACCCACTTATCATACTCCGCCAGACAGCTTTCCTTCAATAATTGACCTAACAACATTCATATTTCAGAATCTCTTCAACATCTCTTGATGGGAAATTCGGAATGATTCCCCAGGAAGTGATCATTTCCCAGTGATATCAAGTCTACTATCGGCGCAAAAATTATAGGCAGCTGCCTTTAAAGCTTAAGAACACACAAAAAAAATGCTAGAGTAATGGGTAAATATTCATTTCAAAGCTGAAAGTATTCCACGTAAATGAGCTTGTAGACGGTATACCATTAAGCCATTTTCCCTTTATTCGGGGTAGGCGTGACACTACCCGATTCTGGTAGTGTTTCTAGGTGGATAGTTTCTTGTAGTAAATAACTACAAGTGTAGGCTCACCACACCCACGACATGCCAACAGCACGCAGTTAGTAGTATTCCCGGACGTTCACCCATCCAAGTACTAACCGCGCCCAACACTGCTTAACTTCAGTGATCTAACGAGAACTGGTTTTTTCAGCGTGGTATGGCTGTTGGCCATGTCATGGTAATGTCAAAAAATGTGCTTCGCAGACTGATAAATGTAAAAAAAGTAAAGAATTTCGGGCACATTAAAGAAGAGTCAAGTTTAGCGTATTTTTTCTTATACAAGAGGCAATGGGAAAAATTTGAAGAAATTCATGAATATGAGGAAAATATTTGTGAACAAATTGCAGTTGACAAATTTTAAAAATAATAAATATTGTTGCTCAAAATTAAAAAATGTATAACTATACTATCTTCTGCTATAATGACAATATTAAAGCGTTTCAAACTCCAAACTCTAACGGATAGGCTCTGTAATTATTTACGATCTCTCGAAAGGATGTGATTGTTTTATTTTTGGTGGAAATCGCGATATTTTTGGACATTTTTTCTGTTGGAAAGTAAGTGTTAGAAACCAGCGGGGTGCATTTTTTCTACTCTCGAACGCTAGAGCCTTTCTTTGATCCGTGCTTCTGAACTCCTACCCAGGCATTGACGCCTCTCCTGACCGGCAGCAAAAAAAACTGCACCCCAGCTGGTTTCTAACACTTACTTTCAAACAATAAAAAATATTCGAAAATATCGCGATTTCCACCGAAAATAAAACAATCACATCCTTCCGGGAGATTTTAAATAATTACAGAGCCTATCCGTTACAGTTTGAAGTTTGAATCGCTTTAATATTGTCATTATAGCAGAAGATAGTATAGTTATACATTTTTTAATTTTGAGCAACAATATTTATTATTTTTAAAATTTGTCAACTGCAATTTGTTCACAAATATTTTCTTTACATACATGAATTTTTTCTAATTCTTCCCATTGCCTCTTGTATAAGAAATAATGCTCTAAACTTGATTCTTCTTGAATGCGTCCGAAATTCCTTACTTTTGTTTACATTTTTCGGTCTGCAAAGCACATATTTTTTTTACATTTGCGTATTCGAGCTCATTTACGTGGAACACTTTCAGCTTTCAAATGACTATTTACTTATTACTCTAGCTTTTTTTTGGCTGAGTTGTTAAGCTTCAAAGGCAGATGCCTATAACTTTTGCGCCGATTGTAGGTATTTCGACTCATTAGCTTCGTACGTTTGTCAAAAATACAATCTTAAGCTAGTCGACTGGCTCACCATTTCTAATACCCTCTCGGAATCCAACCAAGAAAAAAATTAAATTTTTAATTATCCGGAAATTGATTGTATATTCAAGAACGATGCTTTCGATAAAAGTGTGGATAAAGCAGCTACCGCTGCTGCTCATAGGAACAACTTCAGGAAATTCTGTGGGACCCTACTATCCGACCAAAAAGTTTAGGCACCGCGATTATTGTACAGATTTTCATCATTTCCATTTTCATATTTTATTTCAGCAGAAAACAATTCAAAAAATATGAGACAACATGCATGTTGCAGGTGAAGGTTTTGCCAATACTGATACAGAGTTTCAAAATTTTCAGATCATTAGCGATTATTTCTGGGCTAGTGAAAGGTGAAAAGGCATAATAATCATATATTATCATTTCAGAATACTCAACTTTGAATGGCTGTAAGTCACTAGAAAAAATTATAAAAAATCTGCAAAAAATACATGGGTTTTGTTGATCCTTTCTGTGCCCAGTGGTGATATTCAGAGTCAGAAATAATTATTTGGTAATAAGTGATTGACAAAAGAGTGGGGAGGTGTAATCTCTGGAACTAAGGGACGTACAGAGATGATTCTTGAAGCAAATTACACTTTTTTGCGAGGGGTACACAACTCCTGCAATCGGTGTACACAGTTCATTGCAATCACCCTGTTGTCACCTTGCAATCACTTCAATCGCATTGCAATTTTACAGTGCAATCATGCAATCGGTGTACAGCGAATTTTAAAGTTATGTACCCCTCGCTTTTTTGGCCTCTGACAATGTTGAACGTATTACCAATGAGCAAAAAGTTGCACCTGAATGTTTAAAAAATTATTTTCTTCTTGGAAAAATACAAAAGGCTTAACGATAATCGAGGCTACTACACTCTCAGCATGGGACCTTGCTGGTGCTACTGTTCCACGTGCAACACGACCTTTTCTCACACCCACACAGTTACACAGTCCCTAAGCCCTGATGCAAAAAAACGGGATACGGTTGCCTCGATTATCATAAAGCCTTCTGTATTTTTCCAAGAAGGAAATTTTTTTTTTAACATTCAATCGCAATAACTTCATTATAAATAAAACTACAAGTTCTATCCGAAAAGTCAAGATACCCCTAGATTCATCTCTGCAATATCTCCAAGAGATTTTTTTTCAAAATCATTTTTTAAACAATTACATGGTTTATAATTTTTATGAATTTATTTAACAATAATGGAAAAGAATTAAAAGTAACTTACTGAAACATAACGTATCCCAAAGTATCATAATTGAAAAAAAATTTCAATAATGGAAAAAAGTTAGTTTAAACATTCTTTTTATCCCCTCCACGTTTACTCCTTCACGTCACGCCATGAAGCATATAGATTTGAAGATAGTGCCTTTATTATAAATTAAACTATAAGTCCTATCGGAAAAGTGAAGATACCCCTAGATTCATCTCGGCAATATCTCCAGGTGTTTTTTCATTTTCTTTGAAAAGTCATTTTTTAAACAATTATATTGCTTATAAATTTATTCAACAATAATGAAGAACAATTAGAAGTTACTTACTACAGAGTCACTACAGATGTCTATAGGAATCCAAATTTCTACTCGATTTATTCAATAATATTCATCAACCGGTAATCCATAGATATTTTTTTTTTGGTACGATATCCGTATGATATCATAATAATGCAATTGTGTGAAAAATGACTTTTTGAATAAAATGAAAAGAGCATCTGGAGAAATTGCCGACATGAATCTAGGGGTATCTTCACTTTTCCGAAAGGACTTATAGCTTTATTTATAATTAGGGCACAGTTGTCAAATCTATAATATACTGGATGGCATAGCGTCAAAGAGCGAACGTGGAGAGGATAGAAACAATGTTTAAACTAACTTTTTTGCATTATTGAAATTTTCTTTTTTCAAATAAGATACTTTGGGGTACGTTATGTTTCAGTAAGTAACTTTTTAATTGTTTTCCATTATTGTTACATAAATTCCCAAAAATTATAAACAATATAATTGTTTAAAAAATTACTTTTTTCAAAAAATGAAGAAAAAAACACCTGGTATTATTGCTTACATGAATCTAGAGATATCTTCACTTTTCCGATAGGGCTTATAGTTTTATTTATCATGAAGGCACAATTTTCAAATCTATATGCTGCATCATGTAGAGATTGTAGAATTGTAGAGCATCAAGGAGTGAACGTGGAGGTGATAAAAACAATAGATAGTTCATTAATTATTGATAAGTGAAGGTTCTGGAAGCTTCCATAATGATTTACCTTTGTATTAGTATATGTTTTACTGATATTTTTGTCGCTAAACTTAAAAACCCGTTTGTTGTTTTTCGCTATGTCTATTACTTTATTTTAAATTAAAAGTACAAATTTCAGATGTATATGCATAGCTAACTTCTGGGTTGTAAGATTCTGCATGAAGTCATAGTCCACCAGTACCATTTGCAGAAAAATACTGAGACCTCTGGTAAAAATCTGCTTCCGAAACAAAAAACTAAAAATGGTGCCAATTAGGGGTACGAGAGGAATTTAGGGTTAAGAAAGGTTAGAAAAAAGTGATGAAGGATATGGGGGAATAGGAAGGGCATTGGGAAGTAGAACAAAGATTGTGGTGGAAAAGAAAGGAGAGAGGAAGCCAAGAAAGTTTGGTACAGTTTTCATAACAGATGGGTGGGAGGGGTTATGTATTCTAATGAAACTAAAAATTGTGTCAACAAAAGGGTACTAGAGGAGTAAGGCGACAAAAGAGATTAGAGATGGTAGAAGAAGAAAGAATGAAATAAGTCCAACATTAACTCTCTTCATCTGTTTCGAAATTGTTTTCGATTTTTCAGGGCATGAAATACCTTATTATTTTTAAATTGGGATAGCTGCTGAAAAATCTGCACATCGAATTTCGCGCAATTAGTGTGTTCCGCTTTTGGATCGTACTCGGGCTGGTTAGTTATTTTCATTCCGTATGATTTCATCGCTCAGCGCAACTCATTTCATAATCTCCTCTCTTTCGGAAACGCTAGACTATACTAATTTTGATCATTTAGATTAGTTGTCGGATAAAATTAGGATCAAGTAAGGCCGAATACGTTTGAAAAAGGCAAACATGATCAAATTTAAATCTCGGGGAATGTTTCTTTTGAACTTATCCGCACTTCACTTTGTAAACGTTCTTGATAAATTCCGCGGCGCATTCCGTACTTATTGACCGTCATCAACATAAAAAAAAAATGTTTGCAAAACCCACCTCAAAAGTTGATGTTTTCATGCTTCTAAATGGTGCCTAAAGGACCTTCTTTGAGCACACTATGTGGGAAACAATTTTCGCGCATGCGCAGTTTGAAGGTGGCTTACTTTAGGCATAGGTGAAAAAGCTGCGCATGCGCACTTTCGAGATATGGTACTTTAGATACTGGCATAGGTAACTTTAAACACTGGTGTTGGTATCTTCTTGAAATAAATTTAGATTTAACTTGAACAAATCTTGTAATGATTGAAGTTTTGTTTTTAGGGTTTCGTAGCCCCCTCCCCACCCGGAACAAAATAGCATAAACACCAACATTTTTTGCATAATTTTTTTTTTGACAAAATTTTTGTCAACAAATTTTTTTCTTTCATTATTTTTTTTCCAAATTTTTTTTTCACCAAATTTTTTTAAACATTTTTTTGAAAACAATTTCTTCAAACATTTTTTTGTTTAAATTTTTGTTTCCACAAAATTTCTTCACTCCACTCTACGCAATATAAAATTAGTATTTTTCGTTACCTCCTCCTAACAACTTTTTCAGACGGGCGTTGCAAAAAATAGCGTGTGATACGCGTGCGCATAGGTGATTGGTAACTCGTGTGATTGCATCATTCGCCTGCGGCTTATTCTACAAAATTTACACTCGAACACAATCACCTATTTTACGCACTTGTACCACAAATAACTATTATTCAACATTTTCGGAAAAGCTTTTGAATTTTCATACTCACCGATAACGTAGCTATACAAAATGCCTAAGTATCAAATTTAAAACAAATTCAATCAAATTAAAATAAAACGATTTTTTAACAACTACAATCGTTTATTTTTAAATGTTTTTTTATTTATTTATTGGGCCGTAAGACAGAAGAAAGAGAAGTTTTTTGAACTTTCAAATTTTGAAATTATATCAACGGTCGAAGAAAAGGAAGGAGGAACAACTTGGGATCTCGCTCCAAAAAGTTGGTTTAGATAATTATATGTATCAAATTTAGCTAAAAAATCGAATGAAAACGTTGCACATGGATAGTTTAATTACATAAAGTTAAATAAACTTTCATATTTTCATTAAACTTTGTCTGTTGGAAAACGAGAAAAAATCTACATTAGCCTGGATTTGAACTAGATACTCAGGTATTTTAATCGTATAAAGCGCCCGCATATGAAATACAAAAGTTCCTGGTTCAACATAATTAGGATGCTAGTAAACCTTACTCTCATCGTTCAACATGTATAGCATTGATTGAATTTAGGATATTATGTATGCACTGTTGGAATTTTTTTATGTAGATTTAAGAAATATTCATAATTATGAGTGTATATTCATAATCATAAGAAAAAGTCTCGTAATTTTTCAATGAAATATCGTAAAGTTACGGAAAATGTATGACAATTGCAAATTATTTAATACATATTCATAACATTCAGTTACTTTTATGTCTGAAATGGTTCGGAAATTTCATAACAGTTCCAACAGTTTTGGTAATGAATCCTTGTTTCTGTTTATAATGGTTTAAAAATTCTGAAAATTTTATTGTATCTGTTTCTATTACATGCTCCTTTTCTTTCCAGAGTGAGGTTAGGAATATATCTCATTTGTTAAAATGTACTTTATTTATTTCATTGCTTAGATTTTCTATTTGTCCTGTTTTTTTCCACGCCTTCTTTCGAAATCGAGAGAAGAAGAAAACGAACTTTAGTATCTAAATTCATTTGAAACCGCTCTATATATAGCCGAACATTACTATTTCAAAACAGACCTGTCGAAAAGTGCAACGATACTATCCGATGGAATTGTCGTTACATTATTTCCGGTCTTTTTCCCTTTTCCCTCGAACGCATTTTGAAATCTCAAAACAAGGACCTCGGAAGACACTCTCGTCAGTAAAACGATCTCACGAGCGAATGGACAAATATAGAGATTCCTGTTAAGATAACATCAATACAGCAATAAAAAAAGTTTAATTCATTATATTTGGAAGATGATTAGTAGAAAGCATGTAAATACAGCGTAAATATTAGTGATTCTTCTGATGAAATCATAGAGATATGTGCCTGTTATGAGCTGCACTTTAGCAATTATTAGTAGAGGTATATTTGAGAAGTTACCCGCTAAAATCGGGTTGATGCTGTTGTTATGTGTATCGATGATATCAATATTTTCATTCATGTTAGGCACTTGAAAAAATGTTTGGTCATGACGGGCCTACATGCACCCGATTAGGGCCCGAAAATACGGACTTGATGTGGAAAAAATTCATTTTTCGCTTTCGGTATTTTTAAACAATCTAGCTATTTTCAAAAATGTTAAAAAAGATATTTGGGTTTAATATTTGGAAAATTTTCGGTCATGACGGTCTGGCCAGCACCCGATTAGGGACCGAAAAGACAATCTAGATTAGACTGTTTAGACTAAGTCCTAAGTGGACGCAAATCTGCACCGATAATTGTCTACACGGGATTGAGTAAAAGTCCAATAATACCGCTTAAAATATAATTAAATAAATAAGACTTATTCAATAGTCTTTAAACTTGTATCTAACGTGAGCAAGATTAACTTTAATATGAAATAATAGCCGAAAATTGTATTATAAAAATAACTGAAACATAATCATTTTCAACACTTTCAATGCATTATTCAATTCGCACTGTTTAATTTTTTCAATTAAAACTTACCACGAAAGATACATTTTCCATTCGAATCTTCAGAATTTGAGACTTTTTTCAATTTTTAATGATGGAATGATGAAGATTGCACTTTGAACTTCGTCACTCTGATTTTCATATCATTGTGAACATTTTAATATCTTGTAGGGAGAAAAAAATCCAGGATTTGAAGTTTATGGTAATAAGTTATTCATTCAATCACTCTGAAAAATTCGCGTTGGTCCCGAGCCTTTTTCTACTGCAATTTGAATTTTTAAATATTTGGCCAACTTCAACTGGATTTTCTCATTTTTCTTCCTAGAAGATATTCAGCTCCAAAAATTAACAAAACTTCCAAAGTGACGAATTTCAAAGTGCAATATTTAATATTCCTGATTCCAGCACGAGGGGTCGACCACTCCGATATTCCTGGTACACTCACGAGATATTCCCATATATTCTCTCAATATTCCGAGATATTCTTGATATACTTTGTATTCTCAAATATTCTTGATATTCCTTATATTCCTAAATAATCCCGCATATTGCTACATATTCCGAAGTATTCCTAAATATTCACAAATATTCTGAAATATTATATTCCCCAATTCCTTCTTATTCGTACAATATTGTATTCGTATAGCTTTTTGCCTGGTGTCTTTTTCCAGTGATCCCAACTTTGGCACGTAGAGTAGGGTGAACCAAAAATTTTTTTCTCGAATTTTCATCCATATCGCCAGGAAATTTGTTCGAATCCACACAAAAATAGATCCATTTTTTTAAATATTTAGAGGTGGCGCAAGCCCCTTTAAGTTTAACATGTATTTCCCAGAAGAAAAAAAGACGTTTTTGTACATTTTATTCAGAATCGTCAATATTAACTGAATCGAGTTGAAACTCAACATTTATCTCCATAATCATCCATATACCATTATACCATTAAGCCGTTAATGGTTATACCATTAATTATACCATTACCATATAATATGTATAAAATATTATTTTATAAATATCACCCCCATGAGTATGTTGTATAGGGTCTCAAATGAATCCCATAAGTGAAAAAATGGGTTTTGCGAGTTTTTGGCGCTAATTATGTTTTTTGCGGGTTTTGACATAAATCGTTTGAACAATTTATTATTGTTTTTAGCAATTTACTCTTAGAGTAGAGTTAGAAAGTCGCGTTTTTTTTCAAAAAATTTCCACTTTTCGTTCAATATTCAATTGCAGCTTTTTTTCAATTCTACACTTTTTCCCCAATTTTCAATTAGAGTGACGTAAATAACTAATATGAAGAAATAAAATCAATTTTTGGGAGAATTTATTATTATTTTCAATAATATTCAATTGGAATAATGCTAGAAACTTGTATTTTTTTCTTAAATGTTTAACTTTTTACCACTTTTCACGTAGTGAAGTAATACACAATGCAAGTTAGCAAAAATAGTTTTTCAAGCAATTTATTATTGTTTATGATCATCTTATCTTAGATAAGTGCTGAAAAGTTGTGGTTTTTTTTTAACTTTTACACTTTTTGTCCACTTTTCACTGAGTGAGGTAATTATTAATGCAAGATAACAAACATCCATATCAAATATTACGCAATATCTAATTAAAGGTGAGTAATAGAATAATAATGCGTATATTTATTAAATAATAGCTTATTTTAAGAAGATGCATTCCTAACAAAATACATAAATTTGTAATTAAATAGTTAAATTTGCAAGAATGAAGATATATTTTATATTGAAAAGACGAATTATCCAAAAAATGAAAAAATCCTATATATTTTAACTAAATCGTTTGAACAATGAATGTGATGTTAGTCTACATTTTATTTGAATAATTTTCAGATAATATTTGTTTCGTTTTAAAATTTTTTAACTAAATAATTGCATTTTTATACTAAAAAGATCAATTGTTACCAAAAATGTAATGGTTAAATTTTCATTTAAGAGCATTATTTTTGAATGAAAAAAAACGAATTTTCTACAATGCAATTGAATTTTCAGTTAAAAAAATTCCAAAATTAAATTTGTAACCAATGAGATGAGTTTTCAACAAAATAGTTAGATGTTCACTTAAAAAAATGAATTTTCAACAAAAAAATTGATTTTCTATCAAAAAAGAGAATTTTCAACAAAATACAACAATTTTTAACCAAATAGTTGAATTTTTACTGAACTGTTGAATTTTTAAGGCAAATATACGATTTTCCTACAGAACAATTGAATCTTCATCAAAAAAGTTAGTTTTCAATCGAAACAGATTGATTGTTAAACAGACACTTGCATTTTTAACATCAAAAAAATTAAATTTTTACAGAAAGCGATGAATTTTCAAACCAAAAAGATGAATGTTCAACAAAATCATTGAATTTTCAACCAAAACATATTTATAAGTTAAGGAAGAAAAAAAATTGCTATTCTCAACAGAATAGTTGAATTTTCAACCAAGAAGTGTGACTGTTGAACAAAATTGTTAACTTTTCGACAAAATAATTCACTTTCTATCAAGTAAGTTCGCATTCAAGCGGAAAATCGGGAAAAAGAGGAGAATAAGAAAAAGACTATGGAGCCTGCGATAAACAAATAGGGATTTTTTGGTCATTTATAGACCAAAGAATGACACTTTAAATATCATGTGATACTAAACTGTAAGTTTAGCATATATATAAGCAATAAAGATATAGAGGGCGCGTGGACTTTGTTACGGGGTATCATTGTCAAAACTGCGACCGAAGTATGTGGTACGGCGGTTGTAGGAAGAAAGTATGGCGATGCGTGGTGGAACGATGAAATTGCGGCAGCCCAAAAAGAAAAGAAAGAAGCGCACAATAAAACGCTGAACATGACAAGTCTTAGCAATGAGGAGAGAAATAGACTTAAAAATGATTACAGACACAAAAATAGGAAAGTTAAACGACTAGTCAAAGAGAGTAAAGAGAAAATCAGAACAGAAGAAGAGAACAAAAGAAAAAACTGCTTTGATGGAATTATGAAACTATTATATAAACATTTGAAGGAAAGTAAAGGTACAGAGTTTGCTAGCATGAGAAACAGTAAAGGCGAAATGCTATATGATATAGACGGGATAGTAGACGCTTTAAAAGACTCTTTTAAAGAACTATTAGGAGGTGAAGATACAGGGCAACAAAACTGCGACATAAAACATAATGCACTAGAAAATCCAATTGAAAAAGTCTGTGTCACTGAGGTCAGAGATATAATTAAGAACTTGAAAAACGGTAAGGCTGCGGGTATAGACAATATTAGCGCTGAAATGCTTAAATACGGTGGCGAGTACATACCTCACAGGTTGTGCGAATTAATAAATTTATGTTTCGAGACAGGAGAAGTCCCAGACGATTGGAGAAAAGCGATTATCGTACCAACATACAACAGGAAGGGAGATAAAAGCCACTGCAGTAATTACAGAGGTATCATCCGATTAAGTACCGTAAGTAAAATATACTCAAAAATACTTATTCGTAGGGTAATGGAAATTACAGAAGAGAAGATATGGGAAGTCCAAAGTGGATTTATGCCAGGAAGATCATGTACAGATCAGATATTTAGCCTAAGACAGATCACAGAAAAAAGCTTGAGATTAGGAAAGAAAGTTTTCTGTGCATTTATTGACCTAGAAAAAGCATTCGACACGGTAAATAGAAGTGAACTTTGGGAAGTCCTTAAAGATTATGGAGTGAATGGAGGGCTCCTACAAGCAATAAAAACAATATATACAGGTAGCAAAGCGAGTGTAAGGGTAAATGGGAAACTGAGTGACTGGTTCGATATTATGCAAGGTGTGAAGCAAGGATGCGTTATGTCCTCGTGGCTTTTTATCATATTCATGGATAAGTGTCTTAGAACTGCCCTCTTCGACGAAAAAGGTGTAGATCTCGAAACCGTCAAGGTACGTGGGTTGGCTTTCGCAGATGACAAGATTGTTATGGCAGAATCAGTCGAAGACTTGCAAAGAATGTTGAATAAACTTAATACAAGCATGAAGAACATGGACCTCAAAAATTAACGTGAATAAAACGAAAGTCATGGTGTTTGAGGGAAAAAATGAGAAAACAATATGCAACATTGTCCTAAATGATGAGAGATTAGAACAAGTTGACAAGTACGTATATCTAGGTAGTCTATTCACTAACAACGGAAAAATAGATAGGGAATTAGATAGGCGCATAAATAAGGGTAAGCAGGTTATCGGTAGAGCAGGGTCCATCCTCACAAATAAAAACATATCAAAAAAAGCTAAAATGGCCATACATAACTCTATTTTCGTGCCGACTGTACTATACGGTAGCGAGACATGGACATGTCAAGAAAAGGACAGGAGTAAAATCAACGCGATCGGCATGAAACCTCTGCGCATAATATGCGGGAAAACACTGATGGACAAAGTACGAAACGAGACAATCCTCAAAGAATGTGGTACAGGGGAGACACTAGTTGACATATGGGGAAGAAATCAGCTAAGGTGGTTCGGACATCTTGAAAGAATGGAAGATGAACGACTGGCCAAGCCAGTGTATAAAGGAAAAGTAAATGGCAGAATGCCCAGAGGTAGACCGCCAAAAGAATGGTTAGAATCTGTGAATGAGACACTAATACGACGAGACATAAGAAGCCATAGAAATACAAGAGCCTGCATGAAAAAATGC
>CAKNXH010060550.1:71142-87130 GCA_932178445.1 Andricus quercusramuli | reverse complement strand
ATATATGTAATGACAAAAATGTCGGTTTTAATGGAGAATGTTGATAAAAGCTTTAAAGGCTCTCAGCATTTTTTTCAATTGATAGAGAGAGGTAAAACAGGTGATATAAAATACTGGAGTTTATTTGGTTGATATTATTATTAGTCCATATTTTATTTCATACTAAATTACAAAATTATGAGTTGAAATGCCATGATTTTTTTAAATTTAGTGTATCGTATTGAATTTTGCAAACCTGACTTTGTACTCGTGATCAGCAGCCTGGAAAATTTCCGCAAACCAAATCTGACATCAATCTCATGATGTTTCTATCAGATTTTTACGATTTTGAGGTTTTAGCCGCCATATTGAATCCGCTATTTGGATTTTTGAAAATCCGACATCGGATTCGTGTTCAATCCACCCCAAAAACCCCCGTACATGTACCACCAAGGCAATTCTGTTCATTGTTTCTTAACCTAGCTAGATTTTCATGGTCTCTCGGCGCCATATTGGATCTTCTATTGTGAATTTTTTTAATTTGACCTCGGATTCATGTTCAGCGACCTCAAAAACCCCCGAAAAACCATCTTGGATCCGCCATATTGAATTTCATCAACCTACCACACTAATTTTTTGAGGACGTCAAATGGCAACAGTTTACGACCTTAATCAATGGAATCGAACGATGATCCTTCTTTTACAAGCTTTTTGATTTGACCTTTCGATTTTTTCGTGGTTTCTCGCCGCCGTATTGGGCTGCCAAATTGAAATATTCGGCCACACGAGTCCATAAAGTGGGGTCAAAAAGGAACATTTTAAGCTATCGATGACTAAAATCCATCCATATAAATTTTGGGCACAGCTCTGTTCCGTTTGACAAAGAACGTCCCATATACATATATATTTTTGCCGGCCTGTCGTTGTGATTTCATCGTGCCCTGTGACCACCCATCTCACGGTTGTGAGACGTGACCATGGGTATGATTTACCGCGGTTCTACTGGGGGCTATTGACATTTTTTAGATGGCAGTTGCTCTTGGTGGGACCCTGCGGTGGTTGTTCAATTCTTTTTTTAAATTACATATATATTAGAGTGGTCCAAAAAAAGCGACTGTTCAAATGTTCATGGGCGCGTGGCAATCCGTATGGCCTAGGAAAAATCAGAATATGCCTATTTTTTTGTTTCGTTGTAGAGTCGTTTTTCAGCTTACCAAAATGTTTTAAAAATTTTTGTTAATGTAATGTCAAAGTGATAAAACTGTGAGTCCACTCCAAGGATTCACCTGCTTGGCGACAGGAGGCTTCTTCTCACTCCGTTCCAATGTGGTAATAGTCCTTCCTTAAAAGTTTATTACTGGAAGTTTTAAGTGTCATTGTCAGCAGCTTACTCCGACTGCATAGCCCTACCCCTAAACACCATAACTCTAAAAACTGCTGTCGGTCGAAGAGAGGCAGCAATATTAATTTGTATAAGTGTGTCTCCTTCGCTCTTATAGTCGAAATGGATATTACAAAAGTTGAAAGTATAATGCTGTATAAAGTTAATTTGGAATAATTGTTATGACCAAAAATTCTGCACTTATTTAAAATAGTCAGTTTATTGGTCCATTGTTGAATATCATAACTAATGAGTATTGAGAAATATTTAATAAATGAAAGTAAACATCTAATGTCTGCAAATAGTACTCTTTATTGAATAATGTTTCCCAGAAAATATTCAATATTACAATAAAAATTTTTTTGGCGGATAAAAAAAACTCCTACAAGTTTTCTCTTAGACTTTTTCAAGTATCTCGCGTCTTTTGGCGTAATATTAGACTTTTTGATTTTTGCATATCAATTTCATTAAATAAATTAAGAACGACGAGTTCTGTCGAAAAATGGTTCAAAGAAATTCTGTAGGAATTTATAAAAGCTGAAATTCATCTAAAACCCTCAGTAGTTGATTTAAAGTACATATCGTTGATTGATAAATTTTAATAAAGCAACTGGTTTTTAAGCACTTTTGAACAATTTCAATACAAATATTTTCTGTTAAGCCATGTAATTTTGAATTGCAATATATAAAATAAATTATATAGAATCAATTCTTCAAATAACATTATTAAATGTTTTAAAATTAAAATTATAATAATATGCAACTTTCCTTTTCCAATATCGGAATTTATAGAATTTAAAAAGTTATGAGTTATTTATGATTTTATGGCGTGTTCGTGCGTTTACCCGTTTTGCGAGTTCTGACACTCTCTTTATGGTCAATTTGTATTTCGAATTTCCAATAGAATAGGTTCGACTTAGCCGTTTATGACATTCGCCATCAACGCTTCACATTTATAGCCTACCGGTGAACCTATAGTTAAATTAGCAGTTTTTACCCATTTTTCAAACCCCTTTGTTTAATATAAAGCTTTGACCATTTCAGTTGTTCTTTTCCAAATTCATTCTGAAGAGTTTAAAGTACACTCTGTAAAAATTTCACTCCAGACCAACTTCACCAAAGCGTGCAAAGCGTTCACCAAATTCTGCAAATATTGAAATTTCGGTAGATTTCTCCTTCTTGTAGAATTGTTACATAATATTTCTGAAATATGAAAAGTTGACTAAATCCATTTTAAAATCTCGGAGAACAAATAACTCCAACATTGAATAAATTGGTTCATAACTTCTTTTGAAAAATTGAACTTGAAAAAAAGTTTTATTTTTACAATTTACATGTTAAACTCCATGATAAAAACAATTTTATTGCTTTTAGCAAGCTGAAAAATGACTCTACAACGAAACAAAAAAAATGGGCATATTCTGATTTTTCCTAGGCTATACGAATTTCCACGCGCTCATGAACATTTAAACAGTCGCTTTCGACCACTCTGATGTACCTATATAATATATATAACATGTACCTATATATATGGAATTTAATATACATAACTTAAATATATTCTGAAATATTGTCTCATATTCCTACATATTCCCACATATTCTATGTGTTCCCAAATATTCCGATATATTCTATATATTCCCGAATATTCTTTAGGGAATATATACCTGGTACATGAAAAATCAGAGTCGTCGACCCCTCGTTCCAGCAGCATAACATTAAAAATAAACGCAAATTCTGGAATATCTGATGAAACATGAACGTTATGAGGCAAGTTTTAATTTTCTTAATTAAAAACTGTGATTTTAATAACGCTTTTAAAGTTTTGAGAAATGGTTATGTATTAGTTATTTTTGAAATACAATTTCACGCCTTGATTACATATTACTGTTACTTTTTCTCATGTTATATGAATATTTAAAGACTGCTGAATTCGTCTGACTTCATAAAATTCCATTTTAAATGGTAGAATTTGATTTCTTGTTAATTCCACAAAGGACATACATATGACATTTTTCTGCAACCTTCTACTTTGAAAATCAAATTTGGAAATGAATAAAAGTAATTTAGTAAGTAATTGATGTGAGAAATAAGTTCCGAAAACATTGATGATAATTAATATAGTTAAGTATATTTTTTTATAAATTGGGCCACAACCGACTTCGGCGAAATAAAATGGAATGCTCCTATTCACCTCTTATTATCATTCATTGTTGTCTCAGGCTCAAGATGTTTACAGCTCAATATGTCGAAGGCATTTTTTGTTCTGGATTCTTATTTTTTTGAATAGTCTGTACGGGGCTGTCCCGGTATATATTATTACCAGTTGGCTGAAACCCATTGTACTATGCCATTTTATTTTAAAACGCCAGGTGGAGGTCTATACACGGGTCACCCTCGCTGTTAAAATATCATTCAAGTCCTTTAGCATGAGTACATATACTTTAAGACGGCTCCACTTTACTTGGTATGGGCCTGTGAACAATTTTCTTTTACTAAGGCGGGTTTAGAATCAATGTATGGATTTAACCACAAATCAGTGATAACTCGGGGCTGCATACGATTTTATTAGAAGTAATCGCATTTGCCTGGAGGTTTGGCCGGGGGACTAGAAAACTAAAGAAAACCACCTCCCGAGTTCAGCCGGTTTTTCGGCAGTCGAGTTCGAAGGCAGACATTTGAGAATGGGTGGCTCGGGGGTCGAAACCATTTTGTCACGATTTTTTACATGATGAAGGAATGAGTGAAAAATTGGCGATAAATCTGTTACGTGATTTAGTCCTAATCCATTATAGGGCTCGCCTACTTTGCATGCGTTTTCCTTAAAAGGCGGCTTTTCAAAGTTCTAAACTCAAAAATTCCCTGGAGCCTCATTTTTTAACCTAGAATATTAATTATAGGGTCAGAATGTCGGAAATTTATCTGGCTATGTAGGTTCCTTTTTAGTGTAGGTTTATTTTATTGTAAGTGAATTTATAAGTTTGTCATTAGGTTTCATTGAGCCCCTGAACGGCCCTCAAGCTGTCTTACGTTCCTTACGACTTACGACATACGCGACTTATGACATCCGCGTTTCTCGATATATCCCTTCTCCCACCCGCCTTTATTTCTCATCACCTACACAGGAAAATTTAATAGGTACGTGTACCCCCTAGCTCATAAGATAAGCTGTTAACGCGAGATTCAAGTGCATGTGTATATACTTGTATGTGTGTGTATATAGACGACTTGTTTCTCTAAAATTAGAAATTTGAGCAAGGATCTATTAATAGTGGATGAGTGTTCTTGCTGCCCATGAGTCTCTTTCCCTATCTTTGTCTCTTTCCCATCTGCAACTCTTCTCTCTTGACGTCTCGCTCTATTCTCGAAAATTTAACTCGAAGCTCCCCCTCCAAGCTCGGCTCTAACATATTCTGCACCCCTGTGTGACCATCCACCCACAATTTCTCAATGTCGCTTGGCTCTGCCGCAAATGTTCGAGACGGTTATATGTACTACCTGGGTAATATTACATTCGAGAATCTATAGAAAACTAACGCATTTTTAAATGATGATTCATTTATCTTCTTTGAGTAGAAATTTTTAGCTAGAAATAGAATGAGAGAGTAGACATTTTTTTGAACGAAATAATGTGGGATCCTGATTATTTTGAAGCACTCATCACCAATTTTTTGAAATTCCTTCTCAAAACACTGTATCTTCGATAGAAATATGTCTTTCAAGTCTGACAAAAAACCTTAAATATTTCGAAAATTAAAGTATACGCGGATTGTTTTTTCAAAATAATAGAAAGCAGACAATTTTAAAAATAGTATATTTTGTGACAAGTGCGGCAACTCGGCAGTTCTGGAAGAGTGTGAAAGTTCACAGCACGTGACTAGATGAACCAACAACCGAGTGCTACAATTCACATATGAGTCAGAACTGCATTTGTCGTACCTATTACACTCTATTATTTTTGTAAAAAATGCAAGAAATTTTTGATTTGTTGAACAATAAAAAACAAGCTTTATCCGCTGTCTGGTTTGTGGAAAGTATAAAAAGAGAGTGTGAGTGAGTTTATGTTGAGTTCGTTTGCTACCCCAAATAGTTATCCACATAAGTTCAACAGAAAGTTTGGAGAGTACGAGTGATTAGGTTCCGACCCTGCTGGCTGGAAAGCAAATTTCAGATAAAAATTCGCAGGTGCAGCGTCCGAAAAAGTTATCTTGCTTGACGTAAGCGCAGTCGTTAGAAAAGGTTTTCTTTTCCCTACATTTTCTCACTGTTTCAGAATTGGCTGGTTTCGACACGTTATACATACTAAAAAAGTGTAACTTAGGGTCCATGTCTCATAAATAACTCTTATAGTATATTGTGTTACAAGTGAGGAAAGTAGGCAGTTACGAATAAGTATATGAAGCTTGCAAGTACTCGCTATGACGTCGAATCGTCTACAACTCGCCTTCGGATTCGCAAAATTTACATTCGTTCGTAACTGCCTATTTTCCGCACTTGCCAAACGATATCCTTACTTTTATTATTATTTACATTTTATTATTTATATATTATTATTACTTACACTTTCATTCTACTCATTTTAGTACTTCCTCATATTTTCTTAACTATAAGGAACAGTAGAAAACGTTCAATTGGAGACATTCCAATTTTAAGTGCAAGAGTGATCATAGGAAGATAAAATGAGAACGTAGAACGGAATGGTTACAAAAATATTGAGTGTGAGCCATCTGCAAGTACTATTTTTAATAGTGTTATTACTACTATTCAGTTCCTATATATGGAGCTTCAGACAAACAAATTATAAGATAAAGCATTTTTAGAAAAAAATTCTTTTCTGTCATTAGTTTGAAATTCGATCTAAAGATCTGTAATCGAGGGGGAATTTACTCGCGAATTACTCCGTACACTCCACGCGTAATAATGCGTAATAGTCGCTAAGTATGGGGGATAGCAAGTAGCAATTAGGTTTACAGTGGCAAACACCACGAATTTACTATTCATGATCCTCTACAGACTAAAATTTTAAGTTACTCAAACTCCTAGATTTTTCAATTTAATTTCTTGTATATATAATAAAATATGTGTATATAATATATAACAAATATAGTTACAAAATTAGCATTTTCAAAAATATGATTTTTTAACTAAAGGATAATTGTTTGAACGAACGAATTTCCTGTTGAGCAGCATTGATGCATACTTACAAACGTAAACAAATTGGCTCGATATAGGGGTAAATGTGAGACGAAATTAAAAAGTTAGACTTTGATTAATGATCTTTTAAAAATTTAGAAAGATTCTTGTTTAAAATGTTGTCAAAATTATTTTCAGACTTGCTACTTTTAATCGTCCCCTTTTCATGGGCATAGACTTGCCTAAATAAATATTTTTAATTTTCTTCGGCAGTATGTCGACGATTTTAGATTTTCCTTCATCACTGCTAAGTGTGTATGTTTGCTTAAAATTTTTTGCCATTTATAAGAATAATAATGAAAATACACTGGACCCTGTAATTGTGCATGGTTTCGGGTATTGCCCGCAGTGACCTTCGACACAAATCCAGGAACTCCGAACATCAACAGACAGGGTCGCATGAATCAATTCTGCCGTATTTGAACGCATGACGCAACCTGATGCAGCTAACGCGCTGAGAGTGCGATTCTCATGCTGTTTTTCATGCTCGACTCGGCGTCGCCTCGCTCTCGGTCCCGCGACACCCCTCACCACCAAATGGCCGAGGACAGCAATTCTAGAAACGCGCAAATTCAGTTTACGGAAATCCAGGTTCCAGTGTAAAATAAAAAATTGTTAATTTGGAATGAAGGTTCAGTGATACCAAAAAACTTACCTATTTTAAATTGTATCATTTCTTAATTGATTTAAAACATATTTTCCGTGGGAATGTATATTTCAAAATCTTTTTTTTCTATCAATTATCATTATTTGCTTATATTTTTATGCCAAAAATAAGGTTCAATAACCTCTTAAATTAACTTCGAACTGTTTTTAGATTTCAGCATTTCACAATGAAAAAGAAAAACAAAAAACCGTGTCACTATTTATCATTGAAAATAATAAAAATGTCCAATTTTGTAGATAACAACGGACATTCAACGAAAATGTAATATCTTCCTGTGTTACTGAAAAAAATCAACAAATGTTGCTTTGTGTAAGAAAAAATTAAATCAAAAGACCAGTTGATACAATTACGAATGAAAATTTTCTGAAAGAATCTCAGTTCCTTGAAAAATAATTTGTTAGAGTAATAAATAATGATAGCCACCTTTTTCCTACGAATAAGAAGAGATATAATCATTATGTTGTAACAAAAAAGTTAATAACTAATTTTCGTTTAACTCCAAATGTTCTCGTTATCACATTAACCCCGTTATCACACTTACCCCTATAGACCCTATGTAATAAAATATTATTGTCCAATTATTGTTATCTACTTACATTTTTATTTCAAAATACAAAGAATGAGAATTTTTTACTTCTACATTACTACTACAATTTACCTCTCCAATCAACTTCAAACTGTTGACAGATTTTTGTATTTCACAATGAAAAAAAATATATATATATATCAAACTCACCCCTTAATTTTGTTTAAATATGGCATGTCGCAATTTATTATTAAGAATCATGAGAATCTTTGAAGAAAATAATGATTCAAATAATATAATTTTTACAATCCAATCTTTGAAAATAATTAACTGAAGCAATAGGTAATGACAGCGACCTGTCTCATACAATTCAATAATATTAGGAAGTATAATCATTAGGGCAAGGGAACCAAATGCGGATCAGGGTCCAAATGCGGATCAATCTTGTTTTTACCGTAAATTGAGATATTTATTGAAAAAGTTTTGTGACAAATTCTTTAATATTTCAATAGATATTTATTTGACAATCATAAGACTTCAAAAGAATATTCATAAAATCATGATGTTTCAGTAAATTAATAAGGTTCTGAGGATCTTGGACTATTTCCAGAATGCGGCAAACATGGAAAGTAGTGCCTTCATACCTAACCTTAAATTCTACTTAAGATTTTCGAAACTTTTGAATTAATACTTACTCTTCTTTTTTCTGTTGGATTGTCAACATATTTTTATAAAAGTTTCGTAAGTCACCATCGTTATTAAAGTTGTGATGAAAATTGCAAGTCAAAAGATTCCATGATTTTATAATTTTAAGTTTGCAGTAAAGGAAACATAAGTAATCATCTGTTGCATTCATCCATATTTATTTTACAAAGTTTCAAAACGAAATTACTTTTAATGAATTTAAATCTGTTTGTTTGGCTGCTTTTTACCGTCATCTGAAATTCTAGAGAGTTAGACTTAGTTTATTTTTCTCTTGTTACTTGATTAATTTTCGGAAAAGGGGCTGCACCTGAAATAAAACTAAAAGCTCTGCGCGTAGCTTGAAGATCAGCGCCGAGCAGGTAGAATGGAACCTTTTCTCACGACTTTATATGTAATTGAGTAAGAAATTGGTTTTCCCTTTATAATTAATATTCTTCTTAAAAGTTCAGCTCAGTTCAAGTTAAGCCTTCGTAGTGAGAGATTCCATTTTGTGAGTGTGAACGAGTCTCGTGTTGGATTCAGTGTGAACGAGTCTCGTGTTGGATTCTGTCTATTTTCCATTGTGTGGATTGAAGTGCGGCGGACTGGTTGGCATCCCAATAGCTGTACATTCTCTCATAAGGTCTGTAATTTCTGACTTACTTTTCTGATCACTACCCTAGTAGCAACGTCTGCTTTGTATGACAGAGGCCAGGGTCTGGCTCAGCATCTGCTCCCTATAGTCGACCAGACTGGCGGGAGGAATGATCAGACCAGACGAAAGACAGAATCTGGTGAATAAAGGAACCAGATTCTGGTTTTAATTTAAACACTAGTAATTAATGTAGGATATAAATAATGAAATTGAAAATCTAGCAATCGGAAATTTGAACGATTCACAAGTATGACCAAACATGCAAGCATGCAAGCTTATACGACAACAGGTTATCTTTTTAATATTTCAGTGTGTCTCCTGAAATGTTGTGACGTCTCTGCAGTATATTCTCCCAGAAAAGACCAAAATATAGTATAAAACTATTACAGAAACCTATTTAGTACCATTTTACGTTATTTTAATTTTGTTTGGTGTATATCATGACCAGTCTGGGCCAGGATCTGCTACACCAGACTCTGGTGCCAGAACAGCACGCCAAAGCGGAACCAGCCGGGCGCCAGGCTGCAAACAGATTCTTCTTTTTCTGGCGCCCAGCTTGCGCCAGTCTGCAGTTATCTTGCTACTAGGGTATTTGATTTTGGGCTTTTTCCTCCACTCTTCAAGTGAAGGTTTTTTATGCCATAGCATAAACTCTTTCCTTTGCAAGTAAAATTTTGCTGTGGTTATATGAACCCCAATACACTCCACTAGCAATTAAGTGGCTGATTAACGCTCAAACAATTGGTATATATTTATATATATTATATAATATTAATTATAGTTATTATTATCAACACGCAGACCATGGAACTGGTTGACACATAACCATTCTAATCCACCTGTAAAGTTTAAAACTAACGCACCAGGTCTGAATGATAGTGAACTTCAGGTCTCGCGTGGGCGACCTACACGAGCGGATAACTCGGTCCATTAATTTGCTGAGTTGCGATCTGCCGTGGAGACACACAAACCCGTGTCGCGCAATGGTCAGAAAATGAAGAAACGGTTACGAGGAAAATAAAATGGTTGTGAAATTTTCTAGTTTATTTGGATTCTGGATTAGATTTGTCAAAGTACAGTCGAATCTTCATTCTGGCCCTCAAAGCTGTCCTTTGAGAAATCTCTAAGTTATCTCAATCTCAAAGCTGTCCTTTGAGAAATCTCCAAGCTCTCTCAATCTCAAAGCTGTCTTTGAGAAATCTCCAAGCTCTTTCAATCTCAAAGCTGTCCTTTGAGAAATCTCTAAGCTATCACAATCTCTAAGCTGTCCTTTGAGAAATCACCAAGCTCTCTCAATCTCAAAGCTATCCTTTCAGAAATTTCCAAGCTGTCTCACAAAATATTGCGCACGCAGCATTGAATAGTGTGGTACGCACGATACGATAAACAAACCAGAGTCAAAAGAGGTTAGGTTAACATGTATGTCATCGTTTTATAGCGTAAATCGGTTTTCGGTGTTATACTTCTCAATTTTGCAATCTTGAATAGTTTCTTCCTTACATAATAGAATCACATTCTTCTTGAAGGTCTTCTTTATTTTCTTCATTCCTCTAAACTATTGTTAGAGTCACTAAATTTTCGATTATATGTCATTTATATACCTGTATTTGAATTGTTTGGGGTCTTATATAAATCCCAAAGATGCAAATCGGAGTTCTACGGGTACCCAAATCTGTTCTCACGCCCTGGTCGATCAAGGCTCTGAGGCCTTCTTTAGTAAGGAAACCACTGTGTAGTTACTCCGGTTACGCAAACACCGCGTAAATATTCGCGCCATTTCCCCCCTTCACCTTTAATTAACCAGTATACTGCTTTGGGGTGGATTGTTTCGGGATCGACTCACTCCGTCCTGCCACGGCGGGCGGACACCCCATCACGAGCCTCTCTTATAGATGGGTATTGTGTCCATGATAATTACCTGCAGGAGGCTTTGCAACGTTTTTTGACACTGGGAGAATTTTCTAATAATAGTCCCAAAATAAAACCTGATAATGAGACCTGCGAGCGGCTGTTTCTTGATGCTCATGTCCGCGCTCCCGATGGCCGATATATCAATCGGCTCCCGTTGCGATCGGAGCCGCCGATGGCCTTTGCTGAGACCCGACGAATGGCCCTGAGTTCGCTTTCCACGACACGCCGTCGCTTTCCCCGGGACAGTTGTCTGGCGGTCTCGCATCGTGAATTTATGAAAGTTCATGAGGAGTTGGAGCATATGAAAAGCCCGCATCAACTAAAGCTTCGTGTTTTCTTCGACGGCTCACGATGCACCGCAGAACAACAATGTTTAAATAAATTCTTCATGCGGGGCCTGCTCTTCAGGGCGATATCTCTCTGATACTTTTAAATTGGTGCAGATATCGCTTTGTTGTTACAGCGGACATCATAATGATGTTTCGGCAAATCCGCGTTCGAACTGAGGATCAGGATCTGCAGAGAATTCTTTGGGGTCCTGATCCTGCGGATCCGCATGTAGATTATCGTTTGACTACGGTCACTTATGGGAACGCATGTGCCCCATACTTGGCAATTCCCACACTGGGCTAGCTGGCGAAGGATGAGAAGCAGCGTTCCACCCTTGGGACTTGTTGCCTCCAGCGCAATACCTATGTCGATGATATTTTCGCGGGGGCTCACAGGTTGGATATCGCGATTCTAAAGCGAGATGAATTGGCTGCGATTTTACGCTGTGTTGGTTTTGAGTTGGAGAAATAGGCAGCAAATCATTCTGATCTGCTTCCTGATCGCAGCAGGCATAGAGAGCCAGAAAGAACCAAGAAAATTGCACCCAATGAGCCCGTTAAGACGTTGGGCTTGCTTTGGAATCCAGCGATGGATATACTTGGGTTTAGTGTTGCCAACCTGAGCCCGGAAACCTGCATGCAGAGAAAGCTTACTATTTCGTCAGACATCGCTCGAGTGTTTGATCCACTGGGCTGGCTCGCTCTGGTTACTGTTACTGCAAAGATTTCGATGCAAAATCTCTGGATTCTGAAGTGCGACTGGGACTCCCCTTTGTCGTCGGAGATCCTTGAGCGATGGACTGGTTATAGTAACTTAATGACCTCCATCCCTAGACTCTCGATCGATCGTTGGTTAGGAACCTCTCCAGACTCTCGGTCTCAGCTTCATGGCTTCTCGGGTGCATCTTCTCGCGCATATGCCGCACTGGTTTATCTGAGAATCCAGCTAGATGACGGCAGTCACCGGGTGTCGCCTGTTATGGCTAAAGCTAAGGTGAGTCCTGAAAACAGAATAATTATCCCGAATCTCGAACTGATCGCAGCTGCTCTGCTTGTGAGGCTCATCTGTCATAAATAGCAGTTGCCCTTATTTAAAGATCTACCTCTTTGCTTTGTCTGACAGCCACGTAGTACTTGCGTGGTTAAGCAAACACTCATGCCACTGGAAAACTTTCGTTGCGAATCGCGTATCGTCAATTCAAACCGAGCTGCCCTCGGCTGAATGGAACTATGTACCAACTAAAGAGAACCCAGCTGACCTGGCGACTCGTAGAGTCAAACCTACAGATCTTGAGCAAACTGAGCTCTGGTTGTATGGTCCCAAACAGCTCACCCTTTCCTCAGAAGAGTGGCCAAATTAGCCAGACATTCGGCAAGTTTTACACACGCAAGGCCAATCAAGTGAGCCGGAAATACTAACGCGATTTTCAAGTCTATCTCGGCTAACCCGAGTTGTAGCGTATTGCCGTCGACCTCTCGCAAAATTACGCAAACAGAAGAACGGAGAGTTTGCCTCTGCTTCCTTTATCAAAACATCAAAGCTTGTGGACTCTCGTATCGCGGTTGTTCGCTTGGATCAAGCACAACATTTCCATTCAGAAATCGCACTGCTGAATACAAAGCGATCACTACTTAAGAGGAACCCACTTAGAAAATTGAATCCCTTTGTGGGAAAGGAAGAAGAGGTGTTGCGAGTTGGAGCTCGCTTGTGACACACTAACCTTTTTCGCGAAACCAAGCATCCTCCAATTATACCTTATTCTTCAGCTCTCAGTTATCTTTTCGTTCACCATGCGCATCTTTCCTCTCTTCATGGTGGACGCACTCTAACTCTAAGTTTCTTAGTCCAACATGCATGGATCCTAGGTAGCCACGTCAAATCAAAACTGAAATTCGAAACTGTATAATCTGTCAACGTGTAAAGCCCCGTCTGGCGTCACAATTATTGGCTCACTTCTTCGGGTCTGGACTACGCTGGGCCTATCCAGATACGTACGACAAAATGCTGCGGCCATCTCCCTTACAAGGGATATATTGCCCTTTTTTATTGTTCCGCAGCAGTTCATCTGGAAGTTGTAAGTGACTTAACCACGGCTACGTTCCTGGCCACATATCGCCGGTTTGTTGGTCGTCGTGGTGACTTCCGAAAGTTGTACAGCTACAATGGCACAAACTTCCAGGGAGCCGCCCGAGAACTTAAGAGGATGTTTAACGCTTCTTCTGAATTTTATGAGGAGGTTGCCACTATTTCTGCTAACAACGGGACTGACTGGATCTTCATCCACCGCACTCGCCTCATTGTGGCGGTCTATGGGACTACCTAAAAGAGTCATCGGAGATCATACACACACCCCTATGCCGTATGACAAACGATCTCGATGGCATTACAGTGTCAACCCCGGCTCATTTTTTGATTGGAAGCAATATAAGCCTCCTTCCTGACGCTGGCATTCCCGAAATACCTGAAGACCGCATGAGTCGTTTCCAAATTCTTCACCGTGTCCATGACAACTTTTGGAAACGCTGGTCCCTGGAATACCTCCAACACCTTCAGGAGCGGAACAAGTGGCGCAGTTCATCCAAAAACTTCGTTATGGGTCAGTTGGTTCATATTACGGACGAACGATATCCACCCTCGAGGTGGCCTTAGGGATGCGTTGTTGAGGTTCATCCTGGCCCTAACAATATTCTCAGGGTGGCTACAGTAAAAACGGCCATTAATACACTACGTCGTCACATCACGAATTTCTGTCCTCTCCCTCTACCATCACCAAGTGCTGCAACTTCATAGTCAGGCTGGTCTGATCGCTAGGCTGTATTTTTGTGTACTACTCATTGTTATAGCGTGTATCTAGCATTCAACCTCTAGTTTATATTTTCGTCCTGTGGACGAAGGCGGGCGGGATATTTGGCTGCTTTTTACCGTCATCTGGAATTGTGGAGAGTTAGACTTAGTTTATTTTTCTTTTGTTACTTGATTCATTTTCGGAAAAGGGGCTGCACCTGAAATAAAACTGAAAGCTCTGCGCGTAGCTTGAAGATCAGCGCCGAGCAGGTAGAATGGAACCTTTTCTCACGACTTTATATGTGATTGAGTCAGAAATTGCTTCTCACTTTATAATTAATATTCTTGTTAAAAGTTCAGATCAGTTCAAGTTAAGCCTTCGTGGTGAGAGGTTCCATTCTGCGAGTGTGAACGAGTCTCGTGTTGGATTCAGTGTGAACAAGTCTCGTGTTGGATTCAGTGTGAACGAGTCTCGTGTTGGATTCAGTGTGAATGAGTCTCGTGTTGGATTCAGTGTGAACGAGTCTCCTGTTGGATTCAGTGTGAACGAGTGTCGTGTTGGATTTTGTGTGAACGAGTCTCGTGTTGGATTCTGTGTGAACGAGTCTCGTTTTGGATTCTGTCTGTTTTCCATTGTGTGGACTAGAGTGTGGCGGACTGCTTGGCATCCCAATAGTTGTACATTCTCTCATAAGGTCTGTAATAATTTCTGACTTAATTTTCTGATAACTATTTGATTTTGGGCTTTTTCCTTCACTCTTCAAGTGGAGGTTTTTTATGCCATAGAATATAATAAAATAAAATGAGAAATATTAAGTTATAAATGCACACAAAGTGTCATAGAATCCAGAATATTATACACGAAAGCACAATAAAGAATTGATCATCACTTCACTAATTAATGCGAGTTGTCTAGCAGATGGCAGCACTCCAGCTTCGAATCAAGAATCCTGAACCAAAGATATTATAAAGATCTGAACATACCGATTTCTCGATTTTCTTTCATATATTATTTCGAAGTTAGATTAAAATTGGCAAGCAGAAGCCCATCTGTCAATTGTTTCGAAGGCGGCTAGTAATCTAGTGATTTTTTCGGCAAAATGAGTTTTAGGGAAAATGAAAATTCGGACAAGTGAATACCTACCATTAGATTAGAGTTCTACATTTGGCCAATTGGAAAAGGTTTTGGTTTTCCACCAATCCTAGACCGTCGCCGGTTTTACGCCATCTTTATTTTCGCGAATCATTAAACACTGTTTTTATTTAAATCTTGTATAGGTATCATTGTGATATCAGTGTTGATTGTTTATCAGTGTTGATGATTGTAAACGCTGCCGAGTTAGAAGAAAGCCGTGAAACTAATATTTAATAATTTTCCAATCACCACTGTAAGTGAATTTATACAGATTTTGATGCAGTGATAAAATGAATGATTAAGATAAGATTATAATTGGTCTAAAAACATTTTTTTCAATTTATAAAAATGTATAATGAACCCTAACCTACAATTTGAATGTTTCGATTTTATTGAAAAATAAAAGCACATAAAAATACCAGTGATCTTGGTGGGAAATTTACAAAAAAGTTATCAAGTTCACACAAGGAACGATGTGAAATAACTCAAAAAAAACAACCAAATATATTGCAATTTTCCCTCAAGTTTGAGAATTTTCACCGATGTTTGCTATAAAATTACTATCATTTTTTTATGTAAATTTCCATCACGCCCATGTAAATTCCCGACAAAGATCCTCTTTTGTGACCAGTCACTAAAACGCGTATTTTTAAAAAGGGTGACTTGGAAAAGGGTTCGATATGTGACAGATCATTCTTTTGTGACCAGTCACTAAAACGCGTATTTTTTAAAGGGTGACTTGG
>CAKNXH010060550.1:60914-71132 GCA_932178445.1 Andricus quercusramuli | reverse complement strand
AGTCACTAAAACGCGTATTTTTTAAAGGGTGACTTGGAAAAGGGTTCTAGATGTGACAGATCATTATTTTGTGACCAGTCACTAAAACGTGTATTTTTTAAAGGGTCACTTGGAAAAGAGTTCGAGATGTGACAGATCATTCTTTTGTGACCAGTCACTAAAACGCGTATTTTTTAAAGGGTGTCTTGGAAAAGGGTTCGAGATGTGACAGATCATTATTTTGTGACCAGTCACTAAAACGTGCATTTTTTAAAGGGTCACTTGGAAAAGGGTTCGAGATGTGACCAATCACTCTTCTGTGAACAGATACTAACAAGTCTTTTTTTAACGGAGAGCTGTAAAAGGCTTCGATATATGATAGTTTACGAGATGCTAACTAATGAAGTTTTCAATATTTTTGAAAGCAGTGCTTACTGCCAAAAAAGTTGAAATGCGAAAAGAAATTTCGGTAACGACAAAATTTTCCGTACTAAAAAATGGAAGTGCAGCAAAATTTGCCGTACTAGAAAATTGAAATCTGGCAAAAAACGCCGTAATACAAAATTAAAATACGGCAAAAAATGCCGTACTACAAAATATAAGTACGGCAAAAAATGCCGTACTACAAATTTAAAATACGACAAAAAATACCGTACTACAAAATTAAAATACGGCAAAAAATGCCGTATCTGTATACACTACGTAAACTCTTTCCTTTCCAAGTAAAATTTGGCTGTGGTTATTTGAACCCCAATACACTCCACTAGCAATTAAGTGGCTGTTCAACGCTTAAACACCGTTTGATTATGGTCGCACTTTTTTGAGAACTCATTTTTAAAATATTTTCTCATTTTTGTCACGTTTTTAGGATTATCGGTCATTTGCATCACATCCTTACAAAATGCTCTTGAAGCAATTAGAGAAAAAAGACTTTTGATTCTAGTGCATTTTTAGCGGTGAACACCGCATTAGAGTTCGGACGCATGCGTTTGATCCGTATTTGGGCCCCGACCCTAATGCGGATCAACAGCGACATTATTTAGATTTTTTTAAAATTTTTATCACTCAAACTTATTTTCTAACATCTACTTTTTAATAAAAATGTTAGTTCCCATCCTTTTTGACACTGATCCGCATTTGGACCCGATGTCCAAATGCGGATCAAATTCATACCTTTACAAAAAATGTTCTCATATTTTTAAAAATGAATTTTGAAAATCTGCACATCGTGTTTTTGAAGCTAAAAGGATCACCCTAATGTTTTCCATGAGAGAAATTTTTTGTTGTTGTTAGAATTGTATTTTTAAACAAGTAGTTTCTGAAACCTGATCCGAATTTGGTTACCTAGCCCTATGTTGTGCTGAAAAAGTTAAAAACTAATTTGTTTTTTATACCAAATCTCTTCATCACACTAACCACTAATCACAGTTACTCCTATCGATCATATTTGAATGTACAAGTTAATTATCATAGGCGGCAGCCGTTAGCGCTTTTATTTGAAATGTTAAAAAATTATAATTTATAATATATATTGTACAAACATTTTTATTCATAATTTTGCCAAGATAAAAGTAAATAAAAAAGTATATGCGGGATTAGAAACCAAAATTAAAAAAAAATCTCCGTAAAAATTAATGTCTATAGTAAAATAACTTCCAAAAACTTTAGATTTGTCCACTATACATGATGCTGTATTTCAAATAAGTTGGGGTTTTAATCAGTTTTTTTATCTGTTTGTTTGCTTCTCTTCTGGTTGCCGACCCCTAGAATATTTGGTTGACACGAGCAAATTTGTTGGAAAATTATTATTTGGCAAATATTTTGGTTGAAAATGATGAGTCGTTGGCAACCAGAAGAGAATTCTGGTTACCGGCGACACATCATTTTCAACCAAAATATTTGCCAAATAATAATTTACCAAAAAATTTTCTTGTGTCAACCAAATATTCCAGGGTTGATTCAACCAAAATGGTGTTAATGTATACAAATCTTTCTCTGTGTGAATTCAAGCTTCAAGTGATGAATTTATGAACGGATTGAGCTTCTGGCTGATTTTTTATTTAGCCGCATTTACGATGTTTACATAGCACCAAACCTACCTCAGAAAACGGGGGTTTAGCTGGAACTGACGTTGCCTGGATGCAAAAGACATTCCTAGCTATACGACTTAAATTAGGATACATATCTTGATGTTGCTTCAACCATCCTTATCAGCATGTAAAGCTTGTAAATATCTCTATCCTAACCCTGAAACTCGACGATGAAGGCATCGAGTGTCGGAATTATCATCATCATCTTCCTCATCCTGCTCGTCATCCGCATCCTGATTTTCTTAAATTTCATCATCAAAGTCTCCAAATTTGCTAAATATATGGGTGACATTTTACGACCCCATTTGGTCATCGAAAAAATTTCACCTTTATATATTTGATCAAGAATAAATAGTACAAAGTATATCCAATTGCATTTCTTTTAATGCTTTTGAATTTTGGCTAAAGAAGCTTCGAGAGGGTGTTTGTTGAAGTTCAGTGTAGATTTTTGTCTATGCTTTCTATCGAAAAATTTCACTTGTCTAGGCTAACGGAAACAATTGTCGAGGCAAGAGTCAGCCTTAAATTTTATTATCCTCTTTCTTATAAACGAAAACTCCTACTACTTTTAAACTTGTTTGCCCGAACAGAAAATGTATCCAACTTAAATTTCTGTATGTATTTTTATACGTAAAATTAAAACGTGAGATAAGAATGGCGATAAAAAGACAATATGTGAAAAACGCCGGAAAATTATAACATTAACAGTTTCTTAACTACTATTTCAATTGAGCTAAAAATGTCCAGAAAACTTCTTTGAACCTTCCTGGCCAACTTTCTTACCGACAGTTTTTGCCTGCTCAAAATTCGCTCAACTCCCGAAACGATCAAAGTTGCTAACGTCATCGGTCGCAGAAGATGTCAATACATACTTCTCATGAATTTTACTCTAAAATATTAATAAGTTCCGACTTTTACGTGAGCGAAGTGAAAAAGCCGAAATATTTTAATCAGAGAAAAAAACAGTTTTTTAGAAATAATTCAGAAAGTAAAAAAGCTACAACTTTTTTCATCGGAAGAAAAAGATGTGGAATTTAATTTACGATGTGGATATGTATTTAAAAGAGTAACATTCGAAACTTTATTCACAAGTACTCAGCGGCCTCCCCACTCCAGCAAAATAATTTTATTTTTTCTTGCATCTGGCGCCTCCATTAGTTCTTAAACGAAAATATCGAAGGCATCATTTTACAAGCCGAGTCCTCGAGAAATAAAGCTTTGAAAATATGTCCCCAATCATCCAATGTTTTATTTAAATAAATGCTGAATCCACTATTTTCAAATAATCTACTTAGTTAACAAAACGCTTTCTTCTTCCCAAGCATTGTCATAACATTTAGGTATAAAGAATAAATCAAGGAGTAACAGCATTTTTGGTTTAAAAATTGCGAGCTAATCAACGTAACATATTATAGTCCGGGGAAATTAGACTTTTTTCCAGAAAAAAAAGGTATAGTTTTTTTTTCTTCACAATCATGTCCCTGAAGGCATTAGAAATGAATACCAAAAAAGTTCCCCATCAGATCGGCGCTGCATACACCCCTAGCCTCGAAAAAAATCCCTTAGACGGGTAGTAGCGCTGGATTTTGGCTATTATATACGAAAGGGTGCGTCGGAGGATAAAAATGCATAGAAGTGAAAATATTTATAATAGGATTTGCAATAAAAGAGGTTCTATACACTTTTGGCTGCAGGAGTGGGGGGATGTTTTAGCGTATGGTGCGAAACGTACTCCCGCGCATAGTTTTCGGCCCATAACTCATAAAAGGGTTGTTTTTGGACAAAAATGCATACAAGAAAATTTGTAGAGCAGAAAATTTTCTTTTGGGACCAATACATTCTTTCTGGATTACATCGATCCCCATAAAAAGTAAGTAATTTTGCTTCTATTGTTTTTTCTGTCACCGATGATCCATCGGGCATTTGCTCTTCAATTTTTATGATCAATGCCTTAAGTGTGAATTGACATTCATCACGCTCATCAATAAAGGAGCTTAGTTCACCGAATGCGGACACCAAATTTTGATCTTCAGGTCTTCCTCTTTTCTTAGTTAAGGATGGAATCTTTGCAAATTTAACATAACATTTGTTATGGTAACGAGCATCTTCTGCTATAAGGCATGATACGTTGTTTATCCGTCTTGAAACTTGCTCACCCCATTCGTCCTTCCGGCTTGTAACATTCATTGAAATCTTATCTTTGAGATTTATAGTACGTACCATGTAAATGGGGTTACGTATGTTTCTCATTGTCTTTTTTTCTGCTTCTGGGTACCAATTTTCGCCACAAAACAGGCATTTTGTCTTGATTTTTAAATATTTCGGCAGACCGCAAAACTGGATCATTCTTACCTGGATCTTTTTGTGATGTTTTTAAATCTCGATTAATATTACGCTGCTTAATATACTCCCGTCTACATATTGTATGTACTTCTATCGAGTCGACCCTTCGTAATAAGTTCATGTATCCATCTTTGCGAATTTCACTCACTCGTCTAAGATTGTCAATTCCACTTTTTACGTCGACTGTCTCACCTACACTCAAACTTTTTTCGCATATAAAACATTTACTTGTTGAAGCGATGATGAATTTCGAAACACAACTGCCTCATAGTACTTCAGCATCATTACTGCTTATTCTGTAGAACAAGTGCATAGAGGGTCCCTTTCTTGAATCTACAGGGTGTAGTATTTATGGGGTTCCGTATGCGAAGAAGAGTTTATCCCGTCAGTTGAGGATGCTTGGGACCCTTAGAAACGAGTTCACCACGTACAAGCCATTCCCACCCGCAGATGGGTCTGGACCCACATAAAAAATCTCAAGTGGTCTCTAGCCTAGCGCGAGTCTAGCCTCTTATCGGCACTCCAACTTTCACTTTTCATGAGATATATTTTAAAATATAAGAGTTCAAGGGCTGAGTAAAGCAATCCCTAACAGAAATAATGAGTTTTATAAGAAAACTTGAAGAAGCGATTTTTGAATTGTTATATATTTAACTATGGAATGTTAAATTATATTTTTGGAAGAATTTGAACTTTCGTTTGTAAACCACAATAAAAAAAACGCAACAAAAACTCTACCTTACAGGTAGGTGGAAATGAGATCCCAGTGCTTGTACGTGTACTGTAAAAAAATAATAATAATGACTTTCCAAATTGATGTAATCCAAAAAGAATGTATTGGTCCTGAAAGGAAATTTTCTGCTCTACAAATTTTCTTGTATGCATTTTTGTCCAAAAACTACCCTTTTATGAGTTATGGGCCGAAAACTAAGCGCGCGAGTACGTTTTGCACCATACGCAAAAACATCCCCCCCACTCCTGGAGCTGATTACCCATCACCTGTGGCCTGTACAGAAAAAGTGTGTTCAACCTTTTTTATTGCAAATCCCATTATAAATATTTTCACTTCTATGCATTTTTATTCTCCGACGCACCCTTTCGTATATAATAGCCAAAAACCAGCGCTGCTACCCGTCTAAGGGATGTTTTTCGAGGCTAGGGGTGTATGCGGTGCCGATCTGATGGGGAACTTTTTTGGCATTCATTTCTAATGCCTTCAGGGACATGATCGTGAAGAAAAAAAAATATACCTTTTTTTTTCTGGAAATCGACCTTTTTCGAGCTAATTTCCCCGGACTTTTAAGAAAATGGCGACTTTCCGTAAACTTCATGAGGGACTCTATTACAGATATTAAATTCGAAATGAATTTCTCTTCTAAGAATATGTCGTTTTTTTAGGTATTATAGTTTAGAGTAACAACATTATTCTAGCATTGGTTTTATTATAATATTAATTATAATTTACTATTTATCATCAAAAATATTTGCAGATCCTCGACATCTGGTGCACCCTCGGTAATCGGTGCTTTTACCCTAACTAAAAAGAAATTAAAATCGATTAAAATCAGCAGGGCCAGCGTCAAACTTTCAGCCCGAGTGGGTAGTAAGGAGTTAAGAGGGGGGGGGGGGGCGGGCTTCTGAGCAAGTTCGGAATGTGCACTCGGAGTACTTTATAGAACTTTTTTCCTATTGGCAAGGTATAAAGTGGAGTACTCCGAGTACGCTTGGAGCAGATATGCTGAACTTGCTCAGTGTTGGATAGGAATATAAGATTTTGTCCGCAAATTCCGAGTGGGTAAGTACCCACAGGGATTTTTTCCGAGTGGGTAGTACTTACCCATACTACCCACCTGAACCGCCGGGCCTGAAAATCAGTGGAAGAGTTACATATATTTGTCAACACAAAGTTCTGTTGAGAGATATTTGAATTGCCTCAGATATTTTTGAACGGTTTCTAGAAAGGGCATTCCAAGCGCTGCTTGGATCACACATATCACAAATCTCCATTGAAAAAATAAATATTTACTGAAAGGTTCACTGTGACGTTTTAAAATTAGTTTACACGTATTTTTCATGTTTTAAGAGGTTTCCTGACCTACACTAAAAAATTGTTTCGGCAGATTGGAAGACATCCAGAAAATCGGCATTCAAAGCAATGTAATCAAAGTCCAAAAATATTATCTTGGAAAAAAGTCATGGGCCAATAACAAAAGCCGTCTCCCCTAGTGCAGTGCTCCCAACGTGGGCACCTTGCACTACTGCGCATGCGATGCATAATGCGCTTCATCAGCTGCCGTTAGCGCTTTTATTTGAAATGTTAAAAAATACAATTATTTTATTTATTAATTATAATCGAAAATAATTTTTTCAACATGTTCAAGTGGTACGTAGGTGGTTTTCAATATGTTCTGAGCATCAGGTTAGAAAAAATATGAATATTCCGAAAATAAAAAAATATTATGTTATTGGATTTGATCTTTTTTTTTCATTTTTTGAAATCTAATGTTCAGAATATATTAAAAACCATCCACGTACCACTTGAACATGTTGAACAAATTATTTTTAATTATTAATAATAATTAAAAATTTTTTATTATTTAACATTTCAAATAAGCGCGCGAACGTCAGCCAATAAAGCGTCTTATACATCGCTTGCGCAGTAGTGCAAGGTGCCCGCGTTGGGAGCAATGCCCTGGTGCTGAAAAATCTCATTGACATAGAATTTCATCTAAATTTAAAAAAATGTAAACATATTCAAATGTAAAGCATCAAAGCGTATATCGTAACGGATATATTCAAAAACCTAACTCTCAGAGTTGGAAATGAGAAAAAAATTATCCTATCAAAAGTTACCAACTCGTTTTGAGAGAAACAAATGAAAGAAAGTCTTTCGATGGATTGGCTGAAAAAAATTAATTAGGTTACAGAACTGTCAAGGGTTATTTCACAATATTCACCTTTCCAGAAAAGATTAACTTATTGTCTGTTCTCGCAAATACTGCGCTAAAATGATTTAAAAATGTTAAGAAATAGTTATTTGTGATACAAGTGCGTAAAATAGGTGATTGTGTGCGAGTGTGAATTTTGCAGCATAAGCCGGAGGCTCGAAGCATGAGTCGATAGTTAGCGAAAACATAGACGAGTGCTTCGAACCGCAGGCGAATGATGCAATCACACGATAATGTATTCACCTCGCGCTACGTGCTCGGACGCATTTGTCTGACACTTTAAGCTCAGTTCCTCTAGGTTTTCCCACTTCGTGTGCTCGTTATTGCGCGCTTCGCAGGCTATTAGTAAGTTTCATAGTTATGGCCTGATTTTCGTTTAATCATGTCAGTTTTACACAAAAAGAAGAACTAATTTACTTAAGGTTCTACCGACCTTAAGGAACACATTCTCATCAAGACACTCGCGCTTCACGCTCGATGTTTCGTTTAAAAATTATGTAAACCTCGCGCTCCACGCTCATTTCTGTTGATCGTATAGTAGAAACTCAAAACTTTGAGCGAGCTCGCGGCACGAAATTTGGTCGTCGCGCTTCGCAACAACCATATGTTACGTTCTATGACCTTAGATAAAAATGACTACATTTGTATTTTATTCAAAATGAGGAAGGAAATTCCTTTACTTCAGCGTATATTTTTCGTATCTTTCTAATAAATCCTACTATCGAAATGATTTTTTCCAACTATCTGAGAAGGGGAGAAAAAAGTATCTAAGTCATTTTTGGAACATATATATGATAAATTTTTGAATGATTATTGAAAAATGGACATTGGAATTTTGTTTGGTTCTCTTTCTTCTTTATTCCCGCCCTAAGTTTATTTTGGAGACTAAAAGGTTATGGTCAGTATTGCATTCAGAGTCCATCATGACTCTTGTATCTTTTACTAGTTCTCTTAGCCTTTCATCCGTAATAACGAAGTCAATTATACTGTGGATATTTTCTTTTCACCAGGTAGACATGCGGATCATTTTATGTCTAAACCAAGCATTTGTAATAAATATGCCCTTTCCTAAGAACAAGCTGACTAATTTTTCCCTGTTACAATTTTTTCTTCTTGGATCCCCAGACTTACTTAGCACCCTTTCTGTATCTGTACCCTGACGTTGGACACCGACCCATCCGTTTACATCTCCTAGCAGAATGATTCTTTCACCTTGATCGCAAGAACTTATTGTATCATTTAAAGTGTCCCAGAAGGCGTCTTTGACATCTCTTGATCCTTGATCTTTGAGATGCTGTCTTGCTTCTTGATTCATAATCAAATCGACTACAATGTGACTCGCTATCTGCTTCTGACCATATTTCAAAACCGCCTTTCAACACCCTGTTTTCTATGTTTCCACTTTCGCAACCCTTTTTCTTTTTCTCTGATACACATAGAATATCTAGTTTTTTTATGTGCGTAGTTTCTCGTAATACTCTTACCTTAAGATTACGGGGAGGTGGGGGGGGGGGGGGCAAGGAATGGAAACCGAGAAAGTCGCAATTGTTTGACGTTTAATCCTGAGAAGGTCACCAACCTTCAGCAGCGTTGAATTAGATAGAAAGTTCCTATTTTCCGATCTGCCAGTTCCCGGCCTACCTCTAGGTAAGGAACCAAAGAGCCTTTTTTTTCTTTGTTTGGATTTGTCTTATCTTGCATAGTTTGATCGTAAAATTAAAATTTTTTGATTTTTCATTTTTCGTGCAATAAACATGTGAATTTTCGATTCTCCAAGAAAATTCAAAAAGTCGCTATGATACTCTTGAAGAACGTGCAAAAAGAAACATTTCTCTCTTCTTGACATTTTTTAGTATCGTGCGTTGTTTGGCTGAAAATGTTAATTTTCGTTTCTTGTTTTGGATATTGAAAATGCTGTAACTCTGTAAATTTTCAATTTATCGAAAAATGTCAATCGAAATAAATTGTTTGAATTTTTTAGAACTATGGATAGCCGTCCGTGGAATTTCTAAATTTGGAAAAAAATGGTCTAAAAATTTTTGAAAATGTATTAACTTTTTGAGTTTTCATCGAAAATAGCTTGTTCACGAACTCGATCTCTCTTTTTGGTCCCACAAACTGTGTGCCAAAGCACAATCCAATCAGATTAGTATTTCGAATGTTATCCGATATACAGACGACGACGACAACGACAACGACAACGACAGACAGACACCGACGTAAAAACCATTTTTTCTGACTCATGGGGTCTCAAAACGTCGACATTTAATGAAATCCGCGGAAGTCATTATTCACATAAAACCAATACCTTCTCATTACGATGAGAATGTAATAATTCATTATTTTTTGTGCGATCAAAATTTGAATTTTCGATTTTTTCAAGGAAGTTCGAAAAGTTGTCATGATATTCTTGTAGGGCTTCCGAAATGTAACGTTTTTCGTATTCTGACTTTTTCTCATATTGTGCTTTGTTTCGCTCTAAGTGTAAATTTTCGTTTTTTTTGGGGGGGATTTTGAAAATGCCATAATTCTGACAATTTTTATTTTATCCAAAAAAGTCGTGAGGATAAATTGTTTGAATTTTTGAGTACTATGGCTAGCCGTCCGTGGAATTTCTAAATTTGAAAAAAAATGGTCTAAAAATTTTTGAAAATGTATTTACTTTTTGAGTTTTCATCAAAAATAGCTGGTTAACGAACTCGATCTCTCTTTTTGGTCCCACAAACTGTGTGGCAAAGCACAATTCAATCAGATTAGTATTTCGAATGTTATCCGATATACAGACGACGACGACGACAACGACAACGACAACGACAGCGACAGCGACAGCGACAGCGACAGCGACAGCGACAGCGACA
>CAKNXH010060550.1:48738-59323 GCA_932178445.1 Andricus quercusramuli | reverse complement strand
CCTTGAATTCCATGAATACCCTGCATTCCGTGAATTCCTTGAACTCCGTGAATTTCTTGAATTCCAGGATTTCCTTGAATTCCATAAATTTCTTACATTCCCTGCATTTCCTGAATTCCCTGAATTTCATGAATTCCACGAATTCCTTCAATTCCACGAATTCCTTGAATTCCGCGAATTCCACGAATTCCTTCAATTCCAAGAATTCCATTAATCCGTTCAATTCCATGAATTCCTTAAATTCCACGGATTTCTTTAATTCCATGAATATCTTGAATTCCACATATTTTGTGAATTTCATGAAATCCATGAATTCCATGAATTCAACGAATCCCACGAACTCCACGAATCCCATGAATTCTATGATATACGCGAATTCAATGAATTGCTGGAATTCCAAGAATTTCTTGAATTGCTTGCATTTCACGAAATGCTTGAATTCCACGAATTCCTTGCATTCCTTGTATTTCACAAAATCCTTGAATTCCTTGGATCTCACGAATTTCTTGAATTTCTTGAATTAGGCGATTTCCTTAAATTTCGCGAATACCTTCAATTCCACAAATTTCGTGAATTTCATGAATTCCACGAATTCCATGAATTCCTTGAATGCCACGAATTTTATGATTTCCGCGAATTCGATGAATTGCTTGGATTCCAAGAATTTTTTGAATTACTTGCATTTCACGAATTCTTTGGATTCAACGAATTCCTTGAATTCCGTGCATTTCACAACATCCTTGAATTTCGTGGGTTCCACGAATTCCTTGAATTTCTTGAATTTCGCGATTTTCTTGAATTTCGCGAATTCCTTGAATTCTACGATTTTTTTAATTCCACGAATTCCTTGAATATCTCGAAATCCTTAAATTCCACGAATTTCTTAAATTCCACGAATTCCTTGAATTCACGGATTCCTTGAATTTCTTGAATTAGGCGATTTCTTTGAATTTCGCGAATACCTTTAATTCCACAAATGCCGTGAATTTCATGAAATCCATGAATTCCTTGCATTTCACAAAATCCTTGAATTCTTTGGATTCCACGAATTCCTTGAATTTCTTGAATTAGGCGATGTCCTTGAATTTCGCGAATTCCTTGAATTCCACGAATTTTTTTTTAATTCCACGAATTCCATGAATATCTCGAAATCCTTAAATTCCACGAATTTCTTAAATGCCACGAATTTCTTAAATTTCACGAATTCCTTGAATTCCATGAAATCCTTGAATTTCACGAAATCCATGAATTCTAAAATGATAGGCAAATAGAATCGGTCCATAGTTATAATTTCGGTATCTCGATCTACCTTTGAAAAAGTCGGCCTGACATTGGTCTGATGAAAATTTGCACCTAGAGTAAAAGCGTTGTCCGGAAGTTGGAGCGATTTTTGTAACCATATAATGACTCAATTTGTCACAAAATTTACTTCAAATAATCTTCAAGGCATTTCGTAATTCCCCATGGTAGAACCATGGGATTCGGACACAAACCATACTTCAGCCATACTATGGGCGAACTCTGACGAACTGTGGGCAAAAACTTGTTCAAGACTTGAGCCATGCTACTTGTGTTTTGTCCCATGCTGACCATTTCCACGCGGGATGCTCAAATAAGGTCCTTTAGGCACCATCTACATGCATGCAAACGTCAACTCTAGAGGTGGGTGTTGCAAAAATACTCTTGAAGCTTACAGTGTAATTTTAAGATATTGTACGTGGACAAAATAAGATATTCAACACTGTGAGAATATTATTAGAAAAGCATAAATTCCAGTCGTCAATATGGAAATTAAACGACATTTTAATTGTGCTGGTATTTGAAATTATTTTTTTATAACGACTAAGTATAAAAAAATACTGGACTTACATTTTTCTTTTTTTTTTTACATTTGTTTCCTTTTCGAAGTTCTAGATAACCTCTACCTTTTTACCCTATTCTTAGAACTTAAATTTGCAGACTTGATAGATTCTATCATACTTTGTTTTGAACATTTATTTATGGTGATTTATATAATGACAACATTAACCTATATAATTAACTTTTTCCAAACCTCCTATCAGAAGAGGTTTGGCAAGAGTAATACCAATAGCCACTTCCCATATCACGCATACTATTTTTCATAACATCCCTATAAAAAATTCTACTTCTGATGCCTGTATAGCGTGTGTGCTGCACATACATTCTTGTTACTATGCAATGGAATGAATGCCACGATAGACGGAGTCCATAAGAGATTGACATCGTCGTGGAGCAGGAGAGATCATATAGTCATCGGAAGGTGTTCAAGCAAGGCGTTCATGAAGGGCCTGGGCCCTGGAGTCTTACGAGAATCCATGGAAGTGGATGAAGGAAGCACTAGATAAAATGGAGGCTTTCTGTAAAGTGAAGAGAAACATGTTTTTCCTATTACGGAAGGATTACACGACTTTTAGTTCTAGATTCAAATTTTGGAGTCGGCCGTGTTTATGATGCAGTCGCAGTTTCGTAGCGTGAAACTGGTCATGAAAGAGACAATAGGGCGAAGAGGAACGGAGGTCTACGTCCCTAGTGCATTGGAGGCCAGCAAGGGTGTTCAGAAGGATAACAAGATAACAAGGCCACAGTGCCAGACTAACAGCGCAAAAGTTGAAGAACCCCACAAATGCCCCGGTGATATCAACCCCGAAGAGTGAGGATACGAAGGGAAAACATGCATTCAACCCAGCCGAAATAAAGCTGAAGGAGACAAAGAGGCGAGTTCACCCCGATGCGGTTTTAATATAAAACCGGCTCGAGCTACGCAGAGACCCTGTAAACTTTGAAGAGTAAGGTGCAGTTAGACATTCTTTGTGTGAAAATCCAGGGCCCAGAGTAGGCCACAAATGGAGATGTCCTCATTGAGGATGGACACGTAACCCAAGGCAGGTCTAAAATGTCCTCTGCTATCAGGGAGGCAGTCTGGGGGGCGTGTTCAAGCTCGTTCCCGCACCGACAGGTGAGCTAAAAGTGAACCTTGCGAAAAAGGTCTTTAGGTGGTGTCTGAAGGCCTACGCGGAGATAATCGAGGAGCTGGCAACGAGATTGCTCCGTCCAGGACACCTTAAAGGTGCCCTGCGGAGACAGTAAAAAACAGATTTCATGAGATGCTATCGCTTCCAAGGCTACGGACACCTGATAGAGAATTACGAGCGTCCTGACCAGACCATATTCTGCAGGAGGTGCGGCAAAGAGTGCAACATGGCTGCGAAGTGCGTCAGCTAGCCATAGTGCTACATCTGCGCTGCAAGGGAAGAAGAAATCCAGACTGATCATCTGCCGGGGATGATGAGATACTTGGCCTTTAGTAGTCCAGACGCCAACCTCAATCCCATCGGATCAGCGAGATCCATTCAATTTTTTTTTATTCTTATGTAAAATGATCTGTAGAATCCAAAACTGTATAGCAGAACCCTGGCAAATGTGCCGTTCTCGAGATATTCGCAATTAATGATTTTTTTCTAAACGTTACATATTTAGAGAAGTTGTAGGCTCCAGAAGCTACGATCATGGTTTCTTAAAGCAACCAATCCCGAAGCAACTGGAATGTGTACGACATCCGCTTTTGCTCCTTCTGTCCTAGAAGGTAAGCAAGAGCGGGAAATTTACGCGTGATAACATCGGGCAACACTGTTCCTTGGAGTCAGGTGTCTAGCCGCGGATGACCTTACGTAGAAGACGGGACAGTTGGAGATGAAGGTTTCACCTCTGGATACTTTTTTAGAGCTACCAATCTTTGTAGAGTGTTAGGAGGAGCAGTGTTGACGGACCAGATGGAGTGATCCCAGAAGAACAGCCTTTTGCATCCGGTTCGCGACGGAATGAGCCTGACGCTGGAAAGCCGGAATCTTGTTGAGTTGGCTGATAAATGAAGCTTTCGTACCTCCAAGACAGCCGAGTATGAGAATTATAAGATAGACTTTGTAGCCTTGGTGCAACCTACTCTGCTCGAAAAGAAGTGCTTCATATTTCGCCCGTTGTCTCCCTCCTTTGCCGTGATATTACCATCGGCTGGTGCCGAGAATTCAATCACGTAAATGATCTCGTTCTTCAGATCTTGGAGGACAATATTAGGCTTCGTAGCACTGATACGTTGAGTGGTGGAGAATGAGAAATTCCAGTAGAACTTACACTGATCACTCTCCACAACGGACTCGAGTTCCCCCTGAGCGTATGGCAAAACGGACAATAGATCAACACCACAGAAGTGCCTAAGATGGTAATATAACACTTTTAGAGCCGCATTTTGTCTCTCTACGTACCCGTAGCGTGCATATTTAGAGCATCTACTGAGAACATGTCCAAGTGTTTCTGGCTCTTGCTTGCAAGCTCGGCAATTGGTACCGCTTACAGGTACATTCATTATGCGCTCGCGGTAAACTAAGGTGTCTATAACGCCGTCTTGACAGGCAAAAAGAAATCCCTCAGTCTCCGATCACAATCCAGCAGACTTGAGAAACATGTTGGACATACCCATCGAGAGCTCTTCTCTACGTATGATGCTGTAGAATTTACCATGAAGGGGCTTTTCAGCATGTTCTCTTAGTAGAAGCGTATGTACTGCTTCCTGTATACGACTTTTGAGCACCAGAGGTGTTAGTGATGCTAGGCCATGTGTAGTGTCGCTGGAATACATTTTTTTTTAAATCTTGTTCTCGGGTAAACCCGGTTTTTCATCATAGTCACGGACTAAGTCAAGTGAGTGATGTATAAGGATGTTAGATGTTAATATAATACGATGTCTGATATCTTCAACGCTGATGTTGTAGGTACAAAATTAGGAGCATGGTGTATTTTGCAGTTTGTCTTTACCGCTGTTATCCTTACACAGCGGCCGTGAGTGTTGGAGGTGACAACAGTCGCCTCTGGATGCTTTCTTAGAGCTACCATGTATCACGCCATAGGTTCTTAGTCACTTGCTTCCTGATGGTCTAGGAAGTTTCTTACAATCCGACAGGTTTATAATAAAACCGCCTTCTGAGCTGCCGCCAGTACCCTACTGACTCCTAAATGTCCAAGATGTTCAGTGCATCTTGCGTGCACCTTGCTTGCAGCTGAAATCACAATAGGATGAATAGATGTATGTTTTACATTCCTATATATTGCCTTTATTTCATTCCTTAGCTCGCTGTACTTATGAATCTTGGTTGTATAGTTTGCTTGCAAATTTCGGTTAAGCGGACAAGCAATGTCGATGATGTAGACTCTTCCACCTTTTTTATCTCGCATCACGATGTCGGGTCGATTGGCTCGGATGTAATGATCAGTCTGGATAGTAACCCGGTAAGAAGAGAAGAATTCAAAAAAATTAATACTTTCATATTCAAACGAAAGAGTGAGCATTATTTAATTTTTTTGAATGTGCTAATTTTCCATCGGGAGAAGTGCCCAACGAAAGAATAGGTTTATCTCCGAAACCAATTCTTTTCTATTTCCTTAACGAACGCCACTTGTCTTGCGTTCCATACAGGCGAACATATTTTCCATTTTTTTAATTCCTCTTAATGCGAGCAGTAGATACACCTCTCATGGTTATTTTTAATTCCATACTTACATGCTGTATTTTGGATTAATTTAATTCTTCCTAATCCGTCAACAAAATGCGTGCACTTACATGATTTCTATTCCTCCGTGTGCAACATAAGTTTGAAAATTTCAATTCTCCTCTCCTTCCCTAAACCCTAACAACGGCTTCAGATGTTTAGCAGTCAAGTTGCAAAAATTTAACATAAACAAAAATCCAAATTCAAACCAAAAAAAAGGTAGGCAGGAAATTTCAAAAATTTGATTTCGACTATGCTGGATAGATCGTTTTTTGGCTCCGTATACTTTTTTTGTGGTTGTGTAATCCATGCACGTACATTGCAAAATAATTTTAATATAATTTAAATGTGTTCCAAGACAGATTTCATATGAAATCGGTCAAAATATGTTTCTGTTAAACAGATTAATGAAAAAAATTTTCACATAATTTACCCAAATTCTTTTTTTTTCACCTGTGATTTATAAATGTAATACAATATTTATTCATTTAAAAAATGAATTTATTTCAATTCACAGTTGCGCCTTAAAAGTGACATTATTTTATTATTCTTTTCTATTCTTTCTTTTACATTTCTCCATTTTTTTATTCCTCCCAATACGCTTCCATTAAATTTTTCTGATTCGATTAAAAGGAATAGCTTTTGCGTCTTCAAAGTGACATTATTCTCTTTCTTTCTATTCTTTCTTTTGTATTCCTCCACTCTTTAATTCCTCCCAATACGCTTCCATTAAATTTTTCTAAGTCGATTAAAAGGAATAGATTTTGCTTTTTTGTCTACTCCATGGTGGAACTTTCGATGGAGGAAAATTCACGTATTAATGAGAATACAGATTCTGAATTTTTTTGAATTCTTTTCTTCTTACCGGGAACATCCCAATATAAGATGTAATCTTCATTTTCTAAAACAGGCATTGAAATGTATCTATAGAAAGGCATCCATTCTGTTAAGAGTCCTAGATTTAGGGCAAGTTGTTGATGTATAATGCCTGCCACTTCATTATGTCTGTGCGTATATTCTCTTTGAGTCACTACGCGACAACCATCAATAATTTGCTCGATGGATTCGTTGGTATCTCCACATAAACGGCACCGGTCAACCATATCTTGATGTAACACGTGTTTGCGATAATTCCTGGTACTGACAACTCTATCCTGAATCGCAATGACGAATCCTTCATATTGATCTAACGTTTTGGGGTGTTCGCCGTGGATGGCTTTTTGTCTCCATTGCGTTTCTAATTCCTCTATGGTTTCTGCCCTCATATTCAAGACCTCCTCTGAGGACAAATTCAAGGGTGCGTAGTCATGATCCGCTTCACAGATGGTGTTGTGAAGCGTAACATCTCGCTTGCTGTGAGAATAGTCTCGCAACTGTATAACTTGTGACTCACAAAGTTTTCTGATATCTACAATGGCCCTGCCCCCTCTATGTCGTGGTAGAACTACCCTTTCAATCGCTGAATCACTGTGATGCATTCGGTGTTTCGTCATTTCTACGTCGGTGTTCGACCATTTGATGAGCCCAAAGGAGTACGTGAGGACAGGGATGGCATAGGTGTTGATTGCCCTGATCTTGTTTGCCGAGTTAAGAGAACTCTTCAGAACCAATCTGACTCTTGCAGTGAAGGCAGTCGTTAGATCGTATGCTGAATACCCTTAGATTAGAGAATACCCAGGTATTTATATGACTCGCCCTCAGCCATTGCCTCAATGTCATTCCCGAAATCGTTCTCTATCTATGCGGTCCCTAATTCTACTCTGGTTAAATGCACTGTTCGGCATTTATCTAGTCCAAATTCCATGTGGATATCATTGCAAAACTACTTGGTAACAACAATCAATTGCTGCAGTTTCTCGTCCGAACTAGCGTATAGCTTCAGGCCATCCATGTATAGAAGATGGGTCACTTGATGTCCATCCTCGTAATCATTTACTCGGAACCCATGAGACATGCATGCATGAGAAAGTCGAACAATTTATCCTTACGACTTTTTTCGATAAAAAGAAAATTGTCAGAGTCATAGCATTTTCAATATTCAAAAACAGCAAACGAAGATTTTAAGCCAAACAACGCATGATATGAAAAAATTCGAAAGAAGAAAAACGTTGCTTCTTAAGTGCCCGGCAACATTAACATAACAACTTTTTGAATTTTGTTGAAAAATCGAAAATTGAAATTTTGATAACACAAAGAATAATAAACAAAAATTGTGCACGCAAGAAAGATCTACAAATTCGCTATGAATTAATTTAATTTGGCGCGTAGTTTTTGTTTTTTGCGTAAAATACAAGATTAAGAATAAATAAAACCAATTTTTGGACAAACGACACAAGCTACGAAAATAATAAATGAACAAAAGTTGTTCAACCAAAAATGAGCTATAAATTGGTTATTACTCATTTTTTGATAAGACGGGCCGTTTTTGTTTTAATCGTGAAAAATGACATTTCAAATAAATAAATTAAAATTATGGCAAAAAGACACAAGGTACAATACAATTTTTAATAACAAAATTGTTTTTAAATCAGATCTGAAAATTTTCTTTTAACCTTTTTTTCTCACGAGACACGTGATGAGAATGTGTTCGCTAAAGCTGAAGGAGCTTTAACAAAAGAGAATTCACAATCACTAAATTTCAGTTGTCGACGGTTCGACCACTAATTTTAATAATGCATGCAAAAGTGAGGGGCAGATATTTTGAAATAGGATTGTTAATAATGTTAACTCTGTTCTTCTGCAAAAACTCTTGGGCGTAGGATGCTCTAAAAGCGTAGTTTCAAATAATGATTAGATCAATTCATTGACGCAAAAGATTTGACATGAACAGAAATTTTTTTTATTCCATCAAATATGTGGAATAATATTTGTTTTCGATTAATGTAATAAATAATTGTTTATTATAAAGAAACTGTAAGGTGCTCTTCAGGACCATGTATTTGCTATAATTGGGAAAATTTCCCGAATATTGTAGGAATTTCTCATTCCCAAACAAGTATGTTGAATTTCCCAAACCGATCACAATAATTCCTTTCAAAAAGGAAATTTTTCCAAAGTATTGGGGAAATTTCAAACTTTTTGAGGAAAATAATCCTTTCGACTAAAATTTGGAAATTTTACCTTCAAAATTAGTGGAAAAATTCCCGAAATATTTTACAGTGTATATTATTGTATATTGAAATACAACACAATTCTTCTTACCCCTGCCGATTAAACAGCACTGAAACAGCACTGAAACGGCACTGGCCAGTGCCGTTTCAGTGCTGCTCGTTTAAAGCTACTCAGATTTCAGTTTTAAATGCCTGCAGAAGTTCCCTTTATACCTGCGAATAGGCTACCAAGGAGACCAGCTGAAAGGGATTAAAAGTTAAAAATTAAAAAGTAAAATTTTGTAATTACCTCTGCGAAAGTTAGAAATTCAGAATCTGCGAGTTTAGATAATTTCAGATGTCTAACTTTTTGTTTGAAAAGTTTTGTTTATATCAGATAAACTTCGCAAACATTTTATAAAAGGAGTTCAAAAGGAATGAGTAGTCGGGTTCCCAGAAATGAAAATGCAGCAATCTTCGCGGTAGTATACTCTACTACAACAACTTGCCTAGGCATAAAAACCCTCACGATTTGAGGGAAAAGCCCGGACAAGCCCATGAGGCAGAGCGCCTTTATTCTTAAATCACTTTAACTAACATCAATTAACATTAAGTACAATATAACTTAAACTACTTACACACTGGTTGTGAGCTTAATCCTAAGAGAGATCTCTCTTACCGCTTCCGCAACGTTACAAACTCGAAGGCATACCCAACATGACTTATACATCTACTGGCGAAGCCTTGCCACTCTCGGAGAGTCAATCCTCGTCACTCACCAACACTCAACAATCAACACATTAGCACCCGCTCAACCACAAGGGCACATCACCAGATCCACAATTAAGAGTCGTCACTATCTCCACAACAAGGGCCCATCATGAGGTCCACAATTAAGAATCGTCACTAACTCCACCACAAGGGCACATCATCAGGTCCACAATTATGGTAGTCAGCCTCACCGCCACAAGGGCACATCATCAGGTCCATCATTAAGGTTGTCACTCTCACCGCCACAAGGGCACATCGTCAGGTCCACAATTATGGTAGTCACTATCACCTACACAAGGCTCACCCCTGTGACACACACCCCAGCCAGTCGCAATCTCCACCCGTCTCACTTCTGCAGGCCTTGAATCACCGTTCGATACTGACTTGATGGGATCTCTCCCCCTCTGTAGCACCCCTACTCCATTGCTTAAGGGAGACCCACACATGCGTCCCTTCCTTCTAGGCACCAAACTCAACTTGCCATCCAGGGTGCACCGAAGGTGCAAAGATCAATCTCCCCGATTCCACACAAAGCACGTGCGAGCGTAAAGGACGCGAAAAAGTTTAAAATTGGAAAGAATATAATGTATCTTGTAAATGAAATGAGCCCTACTGAAAAACCCGACGTCGGATCCTACGTCTGATCCTGATAGTTTCCTGCGTCGTAGCCGACGTCGTAACCCACGTAGGATCCTACGTCGGATCCTGATAGTTTCCGATGTCGGAAACTATTAGGATCCTAATAGGATCCTAATAGGATCCAACGAGATTGAAAAAAAAAAATCTTTATGGAATAATAACTGTTACATACTTAATTCTCAATTTATAGAATAACAATAAACAAAACTATAACACAATATACACTATATATACATATATATTTTTTTAAATTTATATAGTGTATATTATACATAGTATATGTTTCCCTTTCGGCGAGCCTCTAGGGGTAGGCGTGACACTACCCGATTCGGGTAGTGTTTCTAGGTGGATAGTTTCTTGTAGTAAATAACTACAAGTGTGGGCTCACCACACCCACGACTGCCAACAGCAACGCAGTAGTATTATTCTCGAACGGTCACCCATCCAAGTACTAACCGCGCCCAACACTGCTTCACTTTAGTGATCTAACGGGAACTGGTGTTTCCAGCGTGGTATGGCCGTTGC
>CAKNXH010060550.1:0-40482 GCA_932178445.1 Andricus quercusramuli | reverse complement strand
GGAAACCGAGAGAGTCGCAATTGTTTGATGTTTCATGCTGAGAAGGTCACCAACCTTCAGCAGCGTTGAATTAGATAGAAAGTTCCTATTTTCCGATCTGCCAGATCCCGGCCTACCTCTAGGTAAGGAACCAAAAAGTCTTTTTTTCTTTGTTTAGATTTGTCTTATCTTGCATAGTTTGATCGTAAAATTGAAATTTTTTGATTTTTCATTATTTTTTGTGCAATAAAAATGTGAATTTTCGATTTTTCAAGAAAATTCAGAAAGTCGTTATGATATTCTTGTAGAACGTGCAAAAAGAAACATTTTTCTTCTCTTGAATTTTTTTCGTATCGTGCGTTTTTCGGCTGAAAATATTAATTTTCGTTTCTTTTTTTGGATTTTGCAAATGTTGTAACTCTGAAAATTTTGATTTAATCAGAAAATGTCATGAGAATAAATTGTTCGAATTTCTGAGTACTATGGATAGCCGTCCGTGGAATTTCTAAATTTGAAAAAAAATGGTCTAACAATTTTTGAAAATGTTTTAACTTTTTGAGTTTTCATCGAAAATAGCTGGTTAACGAACTTGATCTCTCTTTTTGGTCCCACAAACTTTGTGCCAAAGCACAATCCAATCCGATTAGTCTTTCGAAAGTTATCCGATATACAGACGACAGCGACAACGACAATGACAACGACAACGACAACGACAACGACAACGACAACGACAACGACAACGACAACGACAACGACAACGACAACGACAACGACAACGACAACGACAACGACAACGACAACGACAACGACAGACAGACACCGACGTAAAAACTATTTTTTGTGACTCACAGGGTCTCAAAACGTCGACATTTAATGAAATCCACGAAAGTCATTTTTCACATAAAATCAATACCTTCTCTAGATGAGAATGTAAAAATGCTATGTAAAAACAAGATTTGTTAAGACAATCAATGAAATTATTGATTGAAATCACATAAGAGTTGAAGATGTTTCAACATATTGAATTTAACTATATATTTACAAAATGTGGTAACTTATTTTCGAAAGACGAACATATGTGACGCGATCCGAGAAAAGGGACCTACATACTAGGCAAAAGTGAAATTTTACAGGGCGAACGATTGAAGAAATTTTTGAGCTCGAGGCAGCAAAGCGGAGAAGAAGCTTCAGAGGGGAATTCTGAAACCCACTCCTTACTGTTCGACCGTGTTTCTTTCTCTCTTCTTCTCCCGTTCGCGCACAGGCAGTCGAATCCAAGTTCTCCCGTCTAATGTCCTGCGCTACAGAATTTTCGTTACGAATTTCGTTTCGAAATATTGAAAAATGCGTACATTTTTTTCAGGCATTTAAAACACTTATCGATTACGCATTAGTATGAAATGAATTACTGATTTACTAACTATTTGCATTTTAACTAATAGAAATAATTGTTTCACTGCTTCAGTGGTTTTTTGATCAAAATTTTGTACGTTTTAATATTGAAAATTACGAGGATAAAATTGTGAACATAAAGATTTGAAGTATGTTTGGATGAATTTATGAAAATCCTGTGAGAAAAATAAACATAGAAAATAACACTCTGCAAAATCGTACGTATCCCTTTGAACTTAAAGTATGAATTTTATCCAAATAAAACTTTGCATATAAGATATGGAGTTTTATGGAGGAAATTAAGTACCTGAAGGCAATAAAAACTTGATTTTATTTTGTATCATATTTTGTGTCTATAAATTGAATTTTGGGAACGATTTTTTGATATAAAACTTTCCTTGGAAATGACACACTGCAACCCAAATTATAAAATGAAATCTTTCAAAATTAAACTAATATTATGAATCAAATTTCGATAATTAATATCAAAGAAATTTGGAAAATGTCACCTTATGAATAGATCTCTTACTGCATTATCTAATATTTTCATTTTGGGTGATGAATGATATTTTCATAGATTGATTGTGTGCGGAATTTTTGATCAATATAGAATTAAGGTGAAACTGAAACGAGATAACAATGTGTATCATAAAAAAGCGTCTTATAATGTTTCATGTTTCCAAAATATATTATTTATTGAATAAATTGTACAGTTTTGATCTCGAAATTGAAAGTTATTTTATAGATATCATATTGTTTACGATACATGCATGATTTCAGCCCTTTTTGGCGCCTATGAAGCGTGGCTAAAGCTCTACTTTTTACGCCCTAGGGAGTGAAAAGTACTTTTTACTTTCTAGGGACTGAAAAGTTACTTCAGAGGTGAATAATGAAAATTAAACATCTATGAGCCCGCATTTTACGATTATCCGTCCACTCACCGTAAAAACTGTGAGGAAATTTTGGTTGCAGTTAATAGATTTTTGCGGGTATTTATAGAAAGTTACCACATATTATAACTGATCGAATTATCGTAAATTACCGTAAATTATCGAAATATTATATTTTGGGTAATTTATAGTACGTTACCATATTTGCCAGTAAAATTACCATAAATGACCGCAAATTTTCATAAATTTGCAGAAACTCATGGAAATTAGAGAAAAATAATTTTGGGTAATTTATGGCAAGCTACAATATTTACTTGTAAAATTACCATGAATACTTACTTGTCAACGTCAATACGTACTTGTCAACTTGTTCTAATCTCTCATCATTTAGGACAATGTTGCACATTGTTTTCTCACTTTTTCCCTCAAACACCATAATTTTTGTTTTGTTTACGTTAATTTTGAGGCCTATATTCTTCATGCTTGTATCAAGTTTATTCAACATTCTTTGCAAGTTCTCAATCGATTCCGTCATAACAATCTTGTCATCTACGAAAGCTAACCCACGTACCTTCACTGTTTCGAGATCTACACCTTCTTCGTCGAAGAGGGTCATTCTTAGACACTTAGCCATAAATTCGTAAATAAGGACCACTCAGAGAAATATCCTCACGTGACAAAAGGATGTTTCTTGACGTGAATAGAATCTCCTCTAAAATTTAAGGTTGAGAGGATTTTCATTAGTCTCAACAGAAATCCTTTTGCAGTAAAAATAGTCCTTATGCGACAACTTCACCTACACTTGCAGCCGAATAATTCTGTTTGTGTAAAAAATATATTCACGTCGTACAAAACAAAACAGGTAAGAGGGCGATGCTTTTGTTTCAAGGCTACTTTTTCTCTGAGTGAACACTTTTCCATAAATTGACTATCGAAAAAAATCAGTCAAATATAATTCATTTTCACTGATTTTTGAGCCAGAAAGTATTAATTGGAAAATCTGTAGAAAATTCACTAATAATCAGTGATACTTCACTGATGCAACAATGAAATTAAATACTTTACTATTTTAAACAGTGATTTTCAGTGTTCAATCAGTGAAATATCACTGATTCCCAATGAGTTTTTGTACTCATTATCCAATGACCACTTTCTGGCTTAAAAATCAGTGGAATTTGACTGAATTTTTTGAAAAGGAAACTTATGAAAAAGTACCCTCATTTATGAGGTATATAAATAGTGAATAAGACTCAAAAACACACTGGAAATTTTGGTAAGTGAGACATGTCTATTGTGACTAATGTACGCCAATTTTCAGTGAAATTGTGCTTATTTTTTTAAAGATAGTTGTTTCAATGAAAATGAACCAGGAAGCTTTGTAGATGAAATAGCTCAACTTTTTTTATGGTTTAGCGAATGTATATTCTAGATAGATGAACGTTTATTTTTCAGCCTGCTGGCCTTAAAAAATTGAATTGCTTACACTTCCATTTTTACAGAATTTTCCTAAAACTAACCCTTAAAGACTAACATCCATCCATTCCTTATCTCTAAGTCGCACGCTTTTATCGCCTTGCCTTCCTCGCTTCGCCTCGCCTCGCACGCATGTCCCTACTTTTTCGCATTGCCTCGCTTGCCAACCTCTGTTTTCGCTCTAATACCTACTACTTATCTACTATTTACAATATTTACATGTTACTTATATCTATTTCCTCTCCTATTTACAATCTTTCCGTCTCCATTCCTCTTCCTCCTTCCTTCTCTTCATCACCATTTCACCCAACACTCCCTTCACCCATGCTACTGCCCTTTTTTCCCCCTTATCATGCAACAGTGCCTCCATGCTTATCTCACTTCTTTCCACCTTCACCCACTCCTCCAATCAGTGCTCCACTCTTGCATCCCCCTTTCCACACAGTTCACACATCCTCTTCTCCCGAGGGAGCCAGAACCTATTGAAACCCTCCATACACCCACACCCCATCCTTGTTATAAGTTCCTGACTTCCTTTCTCTCCTTTCACACATAAATATTGCGCTCTCGTCCTTGGCATAATCCACACATAGTTCCCGTTAAACCTTGACTCTCTTATTCTCTCTTCCCCCTCTGTCTTCTCTCTCTCCATGCCATTTTGCTTAACCAAGTCATAAACCTTCCTTCCTTCCTCGTGCATCCTTCTCACTTCATCCATCTGCCATCTTCCCACCCCCTCTTCTGTTCTCCTTTTCCCACCAACACTCCCTAACCTGCCTACTTCCCCCCTCTTCCAAAAATTTCTCCTCATATTTACACGCCCTGCTCCCTGCTAGAATCCCTACACTCGTTCTCCCCGTCTCCCTCCTGACAATATACTTAGGCGTGTTCCTTGCCAACCCCAGGGTCCACTTTACATACCTCTCGTGCGTTCTATTTACCTTTTCACTTTCCTTCCACCCCCACACCTCCACTCCATACAATAGTACATTCATCACTAGCGAATCAAACAGCTTCATTCTCCGTCCAAAATCATCTGCGAATAGCTTCTTTCCCAACCCCCACACCTGCCTCATCACCACATTTGCTCTCCTCACTCTCTCTTTTATGTGACCATCCACTCCTCCATTCCTCCGAAACACGAAGCCCAAGTACACAAACTCTTTCACCTCCTGCACCTCCTTTCCCTTCCACTTCCACTCTCCTCCTTTATCCCTTCCTCCTCCTTTTCTGAACACCATAACCTTGGACTTTTCCGTATTCAACTCTAACCCCTTCTTATCCAGGTATCTTCTCAACCTCTTCATCATCTAATTTAAGGCCTCCTCGCTATTTCCCAGTAACACTATGTCATCTGCATACGCTAGTGACCAAATTCTAACCCCTCCTATCCTGACTCCTCCTACCACCCCAGCCTCCAGCTTACTTTCCATATCCGCAATTAAAATCGCAAACAGCGTTAAGCTCAGAGGACACCCCTGCCTTTACCCCCTATCCAGCCAGAATCCCTCCGAAATCCCCTCCCCTCCTCTTACCTTGTCTTTGGTCTCTTCATATATCTCCCTTACCCTCTCAATTAGGCATTTTTCTACTCCCCTATCCTCCATCACCTCCCACAACCTCCCCCTATTCACCGACGGAAACGCGCCTTCGAGATCCACAAAAAACGCATACACTCTCTTCCCCTTCTTCGCTAATTCTCTATCCACGACGTGCTGTAGAACGTAGATATTGACGATAGTACTCCTACCCGCCCTAAAGCCCGCCTGCGTCTCCGGCAATATTCCTTTCCCCTCGACATCCTTCCGCAGTCTCTCTGCCACCACCATCGCGTATACTTTATACGCCGTATTCATGAGCGTGATCCCTCCATAATTTTCCTGCCTATCTCTATCTCCTTTCTTATACAGTGGCACTATTCAACCTTCTCTCCACCCTCCTGGGAATCCCTCGCCCCTCCATACTTTCTTCACTACCTCCTTCAGCCTCTCCCTAACCTCTTGTGTACTAAACAGCCATGCTTCGGTCTCCACCCCATCCAACCCTGCTGCTTTTGACCTTTTCAACTTCCTTATCTGCTTCTCTATCTCTTCGTCATTCAACTCCTCCATCTCTGCCTCCCCCGTTCTTCTACTTCCCCCGTCCGTCTACCTTGAATCTGAGCCCTGGAATGATTCTTTAAAAAATTCCCTCCATTCCTCACTTCCTATCTTCTCGCTGCCCCCCCCCCCCACCCGCCGCTTCCTAAACCTTTTCATTATCTTCCAGACGTCCCCCTCTGTCTTAACATTTGCTAACTCCTCTTCCAGTTCTTTCTCCTTTTCCTGTTCTTTCTTCTTACACATCACTCTAAACCCCTTCCTCATTTCTACATACTCCTCCCTCCTCGCATTACCCTCTTTCCACTTCTTGTACTTCCTCTTCACCTTCCTTTTCATCTTTTTACATTCCCTATCCCACCACGGCTTCACCGTTGCTTTCTTCTTCTTTCTAAATACCTTCTTTTGCACACACCCTTTCACCTTCTCTTTCAGATCCTCCCATATCTCTTCCACCGACTCCCCTCCAAAGCGTACCTTTCCTAGCTCCTCTTGATACTTCTCCACCGCTTCCCTCGTCCAGGTCACCCTCTCCCCTATCGAGACTTCTTCCCTGCCTTCTCTTCCGCCACCCTCACCTCTTATCCATAGACTCAATGGCTGATGGTCTGATTCCACCCTCCCCTCTACTGCGAATTTTTCCGTCTCCTCCCATCCTTGCATATTCATAACCACATAATCTATCACCGATACCCCCACCTTACTGACGCATGTGTATTCTCCTCCTTCGTCCCCCGTTGCCATACCATTCGCCACCGCCCAGCCTCTATCCTCCATCCAATCCCTTAGAATCTCCCCCTCCTTATTTATTATCATATCCTTCGATTTCCTTTCGAAGCTCTCCCCTTCCGTGTGAAGTCCCCCTTCGCTCCCCATCCTCGCTTTAAAATCCCCACCCACTATCACCATACTCTCCTCTTTTTCGCCCAGCAGGTCTTCCACCCTTTCTTTAATTCTTTCCATCCCGTCCTTATTGTACACTGTAACAAACTTACAGGTTATGCCTCCTATTTTTATTTCCCTCATTTGTACTCCCTCCCCCTCTTCCTCTCCATGAACTTTTCCCTCTAATCCATCTCTAACCCCGGTTATAATTCCCCCACTGGCCCTTCCTTTCTTCTTCACTCTGACCGCCTCCTGAAGTCTCCACCTATACCCCCTTGGCAGCTTTGGCTCTATCCTATCCCATTCCTTTCTTTCTACCCATGTCTCTGCCAGTCCCACAACGTCGAATTCCTGAATATAACGCCAGAACTCCTCGTCCTTCTTCTTTACCCCTGCTACATTCCAATACAGCGCCTTCACTACTCCTCTACCCTGCCTTACCCCCACCCCCCTACTGCCTACGAAACAAATTCCCCTGCACTTCCTTCAACACATCTTTCTCCTCATCCAACACCCACATTTTCTCGTCTATTTTTATTTTTCGATATCCTACCGTCGCCGATCTCCCTTCACTCTTCTCCCTTCTAGCCCTGTCGTTCAGCATTCTCTGCACATCCCTTTCCTTTCTCGTTAAATCGTGATCGATGAAAACTGCCTTATCCTTTATCTTATTTTTATTTCGCATTACCCCCAAATTTTCTTCCCAGCTCTCCATCTCCACAACCGCCACTTCCTTGTCTTTTCTCCCCTTCAACTTAACTTTCCCTACCCTGCCTTTAACCCACCCTATGCTCTGTAGCAGCGCTTCCACGCCCTCTCTTTCTTCCCCGCTCTTTAGCTTCAACCCTTTTACCACAATATTATTCCTCCTGTCTGCCTTCTCTTTTCTCTCCATTCTCAGCTCCATTGCCCTTAACCTTTCCCTATCTGCCCTCTCTTCATTCTCACTCCTACGCTCTCCCACTTTCTCTTCTATCATCTTTTCTACCCTCTCCCAAATACCTTTAATCTCGCTCCCCCCACCTCCGCCTCCTACTTCCATTTGCGTCCTGCCCTCCATCTTCTCAAGCCTTTTTTCCGTCCTTTCCTTCCACACCCTATTTTCCTCTTCCATCTGCTTCATTTTAGCATCTTTTTCTTTCCTTTCCCTCTCTAGCCCCTCTACTCTCTCCCTCATCTCTTTCATCTCCTTTTCCCATTTCTCATCTCTAATTTTCAATTCCTCCCTCAACCCGGGGGGGGGGGGTCCTCCTCGTTCTCCCGCTTTTTTTAAATGGGCCCTCTACCACGCTTTTGTCCGGGCTCTCTTGGCTGTCTCTTTTCCTCTTCAAGAGATCCTCCCCGTCACTTGCGCTCGAAGTTCTCTCCCTCACCTTCTCTCTTCCTTCGTTCTCACCGTCCCGCTCTCTCCCCCTCCCTGACGCGCCACTAGACACCGAACCACGGGCTGTTGGCCGTCGTGGCACGTGGAAAATTTCCTCCCCGTCAACTTCACTACCCGTACACTCACTACCCACCTCCCGCTCTGCCGCCGGTAACTGGGACCACTCCATGCAGTACCCTTCTCAACCGCCAGATGTCTCTGCAGAATGCTGTCTCTATTGCCGCCAAATTCTCCCTATATTTCCCTTTTTTCCTTTTTTTCAATTCCTCACAGCCCTTCCAGACACCCCTTTCTCTCACTTAATACCCCCACAAATTTTCGAGCCCCACACTTGACCCTCGAAGGCCCAATACTCCTGACCACAAATTCCCCCGATTCCTTGCTAACCTAACCTCACTTTCCCAATTTAGTTAAATCCCACCTCACCCCTACGCTCAAGATTACTTTTTCTCTCCCCAATTCACCCCCACACAACCCTACTCACCTCCTCGGCTTCCAACCTCACACTCCACTCACACCTACTACACAAATTCCGTAAATCCTCTCACCACTTGACACTACCCACGTTCTCACTTCCGCCACCAACATGCAAGTCCGAATGTATATTTTATATTTTGCACATTTTTTCTATAGTAAAACTAAGTATGAATACAAATTTTCGGCAAATTCTTGTATTTCTGAGAATGACTGGTGTTCCTCTTTAATGTATCAGATGTAACTTGTTTGTGGGAAATCACCATCGCATTAATTGACATATCGGATTACAGATCTAAGTTATAAAAATGCTACGTAAAGTACCTGTGTTGTACAGCTAGATCCTTGGGAATAAATCTGTTACACCTATTCCTGCAGCAGTCGTCTCTTACTAAATCGTACAACTTTTTGATGTCACTTAAATCATCCTCGCCTTCTTTGCTTTGCTTCACGAAACGCGAATGCTCTACGAATCAATTAATAAATGCTGCTTGGAAATTCTGACCTTTATTTCATATTAAAATTTTTTAAATAGTTTATTATTTTATAATAATGGGAATCATTTTTTATTTTTACATCATCCCTCTTCTCGTCTGAAACGCAGTCATAGACTGAAGTTCCAACGATATTTTCATACTCCTCGTCAGGATTCATTTCTTGCCAACACTATCTTTCGAAAAATTTATAAAAACCAGAAACAACTGTATTTTGGCATAACAATGCACGTTCAACAAACACGTGGATTAGGCGAAGCGTTAGAGCTGCACGCAGGGTACAAGTCATGTAGTGGGGGAAGTGATGGGAGAAGAAAAAGAGCGAAGGCGTCAAGCTGCCGCTCCGCACGCGTTCGAAGACTCTTTTTAAATAATTTATATCTTGTAAAATAATGCAGATAAAAAATTTCTGATTGCACCTCTAGAAAGATCAGTTAAAGAACTTATAGAACCCATCATAATCCGAAAATCGATTTTTTGCCTAGTAAGTCCCTTTTCTCGGATCGCATCACATATAATACAACTGATTATGGAAAGCTGGAGTTTTACATGAGTAGCAAGAAACGTGAGTACTCATTGTAATCCCAAATGAGGAGAGCGTGCCGATGCGAAGTAAAATTTGAACTCAATTGAAGCAAGTTATATGGTTAACAAATAATAATAATGTAACATGTATTCGGGCAATAAATATGTTTCTTCCGAAGTCAATCAAATTCCTATAAACAGCATGACTGTTAATGTCGAAAATTGTAATAAAAATTTAGAAATCGATTAATTAAAATTTAATATTAATAAAACCATAAATCAATTCATTTCAAACCATAGCTTTTGGAATAAATTCAATAATATCGGTAGGTGTTTGGAATCTATTTTCAGCTTTCAAAAGGAACATAACGATTGAGTTTCCTTGGAGGCCAATAAAAGCAGTATTACAGTAATACTGCATCCAGAAAACAAATTTTCTTCATTCAACTAAATCGTTTTGTTGGCCGCATTTAGTTGATTTCAGAAAATATTTTTGTTAAATGAAAAACGTTTTTGTTTAGATGACCAAATTCGGTTGGTTCAATCAATCAAAGTTTTTGGTTGAATCGTTTTGTTGATTTTAAAAAATATTTTATTGATTTTACAAAATTTTTTAGTTGGCTCTATCAAATAATCTAAGAGATCATTTCACTAGAATTAAGAAAAATATTTTGTTGATTCAACCAAAATATTTTTTGAAAGCATCTTAAAAGTGACGGACGCTTGCGAACTTTGTGCGATCGCGTACTCCAATTCAACATGACAGTCCACGTTCGCGAGGTTTGTATCTCGGTGAACCTTATCAAAACAAGTGCGGAAACAGAATCGATTGGTATTAAGTGATCATGTGAAAAATACGTACGATTACTAATTGAACCTTTGTGTGTGCACCTACAATTGCATGATTAGGCTTTTCATTAAAAAAAATTTCGAATCAAATAAACAAAGGAACCAGAACAATTTACATTGCAAACGGCTTGCCGTGGAATTTCCAGTCATGTGTTATTTAGTAGTTGAATAAGCAACTAAATGATTCACACAAGATGACACGATTCCATTGTAAGCCATTTACAATGTACAATAATTGTACATTGTGCTGGGTCGTTTATGGTTAGATGAACAACAAGTTCTGGTTAAATTAAACCATGCTCTTTCCTTAGTCCAGCAAAACACGTGTTTGAATTATTTTTCCATTTATTTAGGAAATCAACGGGCTTGCCCCCTTTTATACAGTAAAAAATAATTGAATTAAAGTAATATAAAAAAAAAAAGAAAAAATAGCTTGAGCTAAAATATTATATCATATCATTGACTGTATTATTGCCAGTTGTTTAGGGCTAGTATAATATAATATAATATAATATACGCAAACAAATTTCAACTTAGATGTAAATAAGATGTAAGTTGGTTGTGAAGCTAACATAGACTCTATTATGCCGCGCTGTTGTCCATTAGGCTTAGAATACTCCGCAGAGCTAGTTGAAAGCACAACTGAGAAATATCAAAAAAATCTATTGAGTGAGAAAATAAATTAGCATTCCTACGTAGTCTGGAGATTACAGCATTGCGACCATAATTTGTTCGATGATCAGTTGTTTTGAGCAACATCTTATTACGCAGGTCTTTAGCAGGCGTTCAGGATATTATAGAAGAAGCTTAGATCGGCGAACTAGAACCTAACACTAATCTTAGTAATGTTGAGTAGTGATCTAATCGCACTATAATTATGTTCAAATCTACTCATTGGCATTCCTAAATGTCTTGCTGCAAAACGCAGAAAACGATTCTGAGCTCTTTCTAGCCTGATTTTATTTATCATATATTGCGGAGACCAAATAACGGACGCATACTCTATATGTGGTCTGACCATAGAGAAGTACAAAAACTTTAGTGTGAGCATGCACATTATAAAATTTAGAGGCGTTTCTTGAGACAAACCCCAGAGATCTAATTGCCATGTTGACTGCGAGGGTGATTTGGTCTTCTTAAGATAAGTTTTCTTGGAGGTGAATACACAGGTCTATCACCCGTGAAACCCTCTGCAATCTACAACCAGCCATTTTGTAGTTATATTTGAAACTGGCTCTCCTTCTAGCGAAGGTTATTACTGAACATTTTTTAATATTGAGAGGCTCCCCATTCCTACTGCACCAGTCTTGGAGACGGTCTAAATCGTTCTGCAAGTCAAGCCAGTCCGAGTGGGGTTGTATTTCTTTATAGAGTTTAAAGTCATCTGCAAACAATAGAAAAAGCACGCTTTGATCACTATATACACGTCGTTAATATCCTACACAGTAAAAACTAGGCATTCATTTTTATCTGGGATCCTTTTTGGGCGTTCTAATATGATCTCACAAATAGTCTATTTCAGTACCAGTTTCTGTCTTGCTTAGGTTGCTAACTTCATATTGATAAATGATCCGAAATAGCGAACTAAATTGATTCAGAGGGTGCATTGTTTCAATTGTTCCAAATTTCATTCGTACAAAAAAAGAGATGAATAGACCAGGGATCGGGATGTTTTAGTTAGACCAATCCGGGTGCCAATCCCCGAAAAAAACCTCTCGTATTGACTTTCACAGAAATATACCAGATTATTAACATTTTCAAAATACTGATGTCACAGTTTTGAATTTGGGGCCGTGAATTCCTCTTTTGTTGACGTTTCATTTCGGGGTTACGTTGGTTTCTCAACTTGACAGATTAGAATTTGTTTTATCGGATTTAGTTATTGACAGATGATTTTCATTTCGAGCCTATTTCAATCCACAAATCGACCTTATTTTATTAGATTGGCGGATCAAACTGAAGTGTAATTGTTTTGATGCGTGAACTGTTTTAATACCGAATTAAGTTCTAAATCGAATCCTAGTTTTTACAGTGTAGTAAAAATAACAGAGGCCCAAGGTGAGAGCCCTGAGGCACACCGGAAGTTACATGAAAATTTTGCTAACTAAAATATTCTCTTAGATCGAGCAAAATATATGCTCGGATTAACCAAAAGTTTTGCTTGGACCAACAAAAATATTTGCTTGTATCAACCAAAATATATGGTATAACCAACCAAATTTTACTAACCAAACAATTTTCTTGGGTCAACCAAATAGGTTGTTGTCCACATAATAACCATATTCTAGGGTTAATTCAACCAAAATGTTATTAATTCAACCAAATCTTTTTCCGGGTGTGCCGTCCTGATGAAGAAACTGTACAACTGCCTTTAAAACGTACCGAGATATTCAGCAAAACGCGTTTGCATCTGTACCTTTCAAGGTATGAGAGTTTTTGAAAAAAGTACTGTTCTTGGGTAAATCGGACATGCTCTATTCATTGAAAAAAAAAAATTGATTAGCATTTCGAACTCGAAAGTTCATTGCCTCACTACCCGATTCGGGTAGTGTTTCTAGGTGGATAAATACTACCAGTGTGGGTCCACCACACCCACGACGGGCCAACACCATGCAGTATTCCCCGAACGGTCACCCATCCAAGTACTAACTGCGCCCAACGCTGCTTAACTTCAGTGATCTTACGGGAACTGGTGTTTTCAGCGTGGTATTGCCATTGAAACGAAAATAAAATGACGAATTCCAATTATTCATATGTAAGACTGTAGATATGCAAGATATTAATGCACAAAGTCGCCGAGAACTCATTAAATTACAATTAATTGTTCTATAATTATTTCAGATAATTAATAATTATTATATTATTAATTAACTAGAATTATTTTCACTTGACGAATAAAAAATGCAGATGTGCTATTGGACCGAGGATCCTCATATAGCTATCAGATCGAAAAATGAAGGAATATTCAATGAAAAAATGTTATATAAATTTGAAAAACATAACATTGTTGTAGCCAAAGCTTATGATCTCCCAAAATTTCACAAACCAAATTTAAAATGGAGATTGATTGTGCCCACAATTGTATCTCCTACTTATAATTTAGAAACATTCAGTTTTTCCGAATACTAATGCATTTTTTTTAAATAGTTAGAATTTAAAAGACGAATTAAAAAATATTGAAGTTCCAAATACACATTATCTTCTTTAACTCAATGTAATATCGATATTTTATAATATTCCAATATATCGTTTCCATCTTTCTTGTATTTTTCTACAGCCCAAAAAGATACAGCAATATTCAAATTTTTTAGTTCAAATGGTTTGGTCGTAACAGAACTTCAGGTACTATGCTTACAGGACCTGAAATTATACAGTGACCCAACGCGACATGAAGTGGTATTGAATGGAGGCGTCGATATGTAGATCTTGCAGCAGATTTTATAGGAAAACTTTGATTCTAAATTTGATGTTAACTGAAATAACAAAAAATGAATACTTAATTAAAACTAGAACGGTTTTTAATCATACAGTTTTCTCTTTTAATGATAAATATTACAAACAAGTATCAGGATGTCTAATGTTTCCTGGGGTAGGATTGATGAATTCGTAAATACCTTCAACAACATAGAAGTTGCTATTATATTGAGTTTTGAAAAAGAAAAATAACCTTTTAAATAATTATCTTGATTTATTAATCATAGAAACGCCTGAAGGTGACTTGATTACCAACTGGTACAGCCTTCGCAGTCAATTCGATATCTTAATTATAATTCTTATAATTTATTTTGCCAAATATTTTTTCTATTCAAAGGTGTAATAGACAGATGTGAAAAAATTAAGTGCTGTGATTATCAAATTCAGAAAATGAAATTTAGGTCAACAAAAAATAACTTTAATGCAAAATAATGAAATATTTCACTTCCATTAATCAATTGCATCATTAAAGAGATAATTCATGAAATATACAATAGTTCTTCAAAAAAAAAGCAAATGACTTAAAACTTTTGAAAAATGACCTAAAAGTCTCTTTATTCACGTTAAAGTTCTCTCGGAACGTTTAAGAAAAATTCCAAAAATAATATTAATGTTTATTTTACTGCCAACTATCCATTTGATAGATTTCCTTTTTTTTACCAAAGATAAATATATTTTTGAACACTTATCTGGCGTGGTATATTTTTTAAAATGTAAATGCTTTAATAAAGTTTATATTGATGAAAGTGGGAGGAGACTAAAAATTAGATATAATAAATATAAAAGAGATTATCAAAATATAGGTTTGGCACAACATTCTTGGAACTTGGACCGTTATTTTGATTTTGAATTTGAAAACATCCAAATTTTAGCTGAAGAAAAAAATACCTCTATTATCATGTATATATATATATATATATAAATCTCTAATATTTTGAAGAATGAAATGCCGAATATCAATAAAACTTACCAAATTATTTTACAATATTAACATTTGAATAAGTTTCAATTCACTTCAGCGCACGTTTTTAATTTGAGATTCAAATGAGTCTAAAGCTTTCGTTATTTCTAATGAGTTGTATAGTATATGTTCGTCCTTTTAAAAAAATGTACCACTTTTCCTAAATATGTAGTTGAATTTAATATATTAAAGCCTCTTCAATTTTTATGAGGTTTCAATTAACAATTTTACTGTTTGTCTTGAGAATTTTATTTTTTTACATAACGGTTTTTAATTATTAAAAAGTACTGTGTTTCCTAAATTATGAACGATTCCAGAAAATTCTATGGTAATCTAATTCAAAAATATTTAATGTTTTCATAATTATTTTCATACTACTACAGATAAAATGTTTGACTTTCTACAATATAATTAAACATGAATAGGATACAATCGAATAAAATACAAAAACATAGCACAGGAAAACTGGGGTTTCTATTAGTACAAATTTTTGGTTCCAAAGGAGCTGCAACAAAAAGGAACCTCTTTTGCTGAAAAGAATCCCAAAATGATAAATGGTTTCTAAATGAACCCAAAGTATGGGTCGAAACGGTTCCAATAGAGCCCTTTTTTTACTTCTGCCTTGACTCACTGCGAAGATTTTACATTTTAATGATGCACATTTTACTTTGTAATTCAGAATAAATAATATTGCAATGGAAAGAATTTAATAAAGAAACTAAAATTATAGACATTACGCATTCTTGAAAGGAAGATAGTTCACATGAAATATGACAGTTTTGAGTTTATGTTGAAAATCCGACGTTTTCAACTGCGCATGTACCGAAAAAGCGCGGTACTATTTAAAATTATATGACATACTCTTGCAATATTACGTTAATATCATATGTTTTTAGGAAGTCAGTTATTTCTGTCATACAATTTAATCTATTTTCAAAAAGAATACACACAAAGTAAATCCCAGAGATATTTTTTATCTGAAGCTCGATAAAAACGTTGCAAACATTTGACATCTACATATAAAGTTGTGAATGTGGTTGTGAATCCGCCTCACAATAAAAATTCTTCGACGTCGGATAATTGTATTTTTCAATTGTTTGCAACGTTTTCATCCAACTTTAGATGCATAATATCTCCGGGATTTACTGTGCAGTGTTTATTAATGTGTATCTGTATAATTATTCATAGTACTTTTTGATTTCAAATAGGACCGCGCTTTTCGGCACATGCGCAGTTGAATATATGAATATCCATCTATCGGATATCAACGAACTAAAAAGGAACTCTAAAAAATAGTTCTATTGGAGTCTCAGTTCTAAATGATACCAACTTTTACTTGATCCGCAACATCACCGATAGTCCAGGCATTACGTCGGAAAAATGAGTGAAATTCCATAATAACTGACAGAAGAAATGTTTTTAATGAGAAAGTTTCGTTGAGGGGTCCCTTTTAACATATCAAAAACTCTAGAACAGATCAGTTGCCAAACCGGGTTTTTTTTTCGAAAACAGTTCAAAATTTAGTTTTGCGTGGACTGATAATTCCCATTTCATTTTAGAGCAAATTTTTGAAAACTTGCAATTCCCAAAATAATAGGTCTAAAAGACTTTTTTTTAGATCTACGCAGAATTTTATAGACTCTATTTCATCCTCTGGCATAGTCAATGTAAACTAAACCTGACTTGATTTATTTTTGAAAAACTGTACTCCAAATTTGAGGGGTCATAACTTATGACCTATTATAGGTAGGACATTGTTCTTTTTTTGAAATCACAGCAAATTGAGTCTACTTTCACTCACCTGTAGAGCACTTTTCCTCATAGTAATTAGATGTAAAGGTACACAGTTTGTTTTGAAAACTAGTGACTTTTCGTCGAAAATCCAAAAAAGTGGGGTTTTTTCAATATATCCTAACTCGAAACCTATAGAAGATAGCGGATTATTTTTTTCAACAAATTTTCTTATAATTTTGTCCTCTTTTTTTTCTGTTGGACATTTTGCTCTAAAATGAAATGGGAATTTTCAGTCCACGCAAAACTAAATTTTGGAACTGTTTTCTAAAACAAAAACCCGGTTTGGCAACTGATCTGTTCTAGAGTTTTTGATATGTTAAAAGGGACGCCTCAACGAAACTTTCATATTAAATACATTTCTTCTGTCAGTTATTACGGAACAAAACTAACAAATGTCTGACTACGAACCCTCAGTTTTTTTCTGTGAGTGTATCCCGGGTACAAAAAATTTGGTATGGAAATGATCTGGGAAAACATCTGGGAAATCATATGGGAGTGATATCTCAGATAGTATAGTAAAAGTATGACAAATGAAACGATCCCATACTTCATGTATATTTAAATGAAGCATAATGAGCAACGGCCATACCACGCTGGAAAAAACCAGTTCTCGTTAGATCACTGAAGTTAAGCAGTCTTGGGCGCGTTTAGTACTTGGATGGGTGACCATTCGGGACCATTACCGGAATCGAGTAGTGTCACGCCTACCCCGAAAGGAAAATGGCTTAATGGTATACATAGTGAATGTATAGCTCAAATATAGCTAAAGAATATCTGAGAAATATAGTTGCAGTATAACTGAAGTATAGATAAAGTATGGCTAAAGTATATCTCAAATTATAGCTCAAGTATCTTGTTATGTCTAAAGTATAGGAAAAGTATAGTGATAATAGGTATAGCCGCATTATTACTTATGTGAGATATTTGGATATCTAAAATACATGAAAATATAGAAATCCAGAATCATGATTCGCACAATGTCAGATAATATTGTTTGTAACTTCCTGAATAAGTCAAATGCAAATAAGTGAAATGTTAATTGTAACCTAAATTGTTTAACTTCATATTATGTGAAATTTAAAATTAAATAAAGTTTCGAACACAAATTCGGGACCTTCAGAAAAAAAATGTACATATTTCTGTATATTTTTATATCTTATCTCCCCGTTTCTATATTTGGTACTAGAAGAGCTAGAGGGCTAAAATAAACATTAAAATTAAATTAAAAATTAAAATTAAAGTAAAAATAAATAAATATTTTTATTTGGAAGAAATCATATTTGGTGCAAGTAGACCCTTCAAGCAGCCCTTTCTCTACTAATTTTTCGTCCTTCCCTTTTTTGCCACTTAGTCTTCACCACCCAAACATTTCTCCATTCCTCCCTCCCCTTTAGGCGTGGAAGCCACATCATGCTCCCTGTATGTCTCCAGTCTCTTTGCCCCTTTACCCTCAGTGTCACACGCGCCCAACGCAACTCCTCGCCCTTCGGCAATCACCCCGCCATCGCCAACGCCACCATCACTGACGTTCTGATGCACGTGCCGTGTGCAAACCTCTGTATGACTAGGACGAGCTCATCGCCAGACCGGCCATTCGAATCCAGTATTAGTGCGGTGTAGATTGTGCGGTGTATCCCTAAAATCACCTTCTTCGAGATCACCCCATCTTTTTCGCCTTCGATCGATATACACCCGAACAGTGGTGAGTACCTGCTGAAGAGCTCCAAGTCCTCAACAGTGTCAAACGTGAAAAAAAATCGTTCGCGTTTCGGTGTTTTCGCAAAACGTGGATCGCAGTGAAAAATCAGCAGTTTCCTGATCTACCTGAGACCACCGAGTGAAGCTGATTCGCGCGGGGGGTCGTTTTTTGGGCACGTGTTTATCGCGAGAAGAGGGAACGCGTATTCAGAGCTTACATCCCTCGAGAGTTAAAGCTTCCAGGCAAAAAATGTGCAATATACTCGAAATAATCTTTACCAGATGGCGATGAAAATACAAAGTGGATGTTGAGTTTGCTTAAATACCACTGGACTTTCAAATCTTGCCACCAATTGTTTCGAGTTTTCAGATAGCTTTAAGCCTTCAAATTGTTCCCAGTTTACGAAAACTGTGAGAGATTACCGAAAATTAAAGTGTAAAATACTCTGAAATCAATCTGTCACAGTGTCTCAGCGTTGGCTGATTGCGCTTGTCGAATTAGTCTTGCGTTAGGCCGGGTACCAGTGGGGATTCGATTCCTACCGCAAATGGGCACCTATTACATTTTGTGACACACATTTCAAAATCTTAAATGTGCATTATTGGCATTAATTTTATTTAATTACCATCAAGTGACGTGACATCTGCCACCAAAAGTTCGATCATGGCAATTTTACTCATTTACTCAAATTGGGGAAAGATTTCACATCTCCTGGCGGTAATTAATTGATAATGAAATCACGGGGCATTTTTCGACTCGAGGAAGGTCAAAAACCCATATACTGCAAATTTTCTTTACGGTTTTGTTTTGGTTGCCGACCATTGTAGGGGGCACAGGGATTGGGAGGGATAAAGAGAGAATGAGGGAGAGACAGAGGGAGACAGGGATGTATATAGTGCAGAGGGCGGAACATATGAAGCAGGGGAGGGCGAGGGGGACCGTCACAGCGCCCGCGTCCAGAACTCGCCTTCCCTAATACGGCATCGCCGGGTTCCCTGACAGCGGCCTACGCCTGCACGGATATAGAACCGGCGCCGTACTCTTTCGCGGCGCCCCATTGGCCAGTTTTTCGGCTTCTGCACGCTGATTACGGAAATAGAACCGGTTGCCGACTCGGCCCGATTGTTTACGTTCACCTCTATCCCTCCCTCTTTCTTCCTTTCTTTTTTGTCAACTTGTTAGATAATAGTGCTCGATTACGACGTCGATATGGCAATATAATCGAGAGCGGTCGGAAATTGCAGAATCGAGAAAAAATACGGTTCCTTCTGTTCAGGAAATTCGGGAATGCATTAACATTAAGGAGGGTTAATGTGAGTATATTCATGACATGCGAATTTTAAGAAGGCAATTTAGGATTTCAAAAAGGATTAGATTATGGATTATGTTTAAAACAATAAAAATAGTATTAATTGATATTTAAGGGATTGAGATAAGGGATAAAGCAGATTCAAAGTTAAGGAGACACACGCAAAATTTAGCAATATTTTAAAATCTAGGAAACGGATGGACGAGGCAAGAAACGAAAAATCAACTCACGCTAATATTTCTTTGTAATATTTTTTTTAGAGATAGCCCTCAACTAAATTTGGAAAGCATTCACATATGATGTCATTTATGTTTCAAAGACTTTAGACAACCCCTACTCCTTGTAATGCGCTCTTCCTATGCTTATACGCGTAAATCACGCTCAAAAAAATACACCCGCCTAACCCTGAAGCGTGGCATCATATCACAGTAAATCCCCAAGATATTATTTATCTGAAGTTGGATAAAAACGCTGCAAAAAATTGAAAACTATAATTATCCGACGACGGATAATTTTTATCAGCCTTGTGATAAAAATTATCTGCCTTCGGATAAATTGTAGTTTTCAATTGTTTGCAGCGTTTTTATCCAACTTCAGATAAATAATATCTCGGAGATTCATTGTGATGCGAACGCTTCATTGGAAAAAATAACAGGAAACTAAGTAAAAAGATAGCAAAAATTAAAATAGCGATTTCAGTGAAAATATAATGGAATTTCCCAAAATGCCCACTCATTGAGATAAGCAAAAGCTCAAAAGAAAAGAAATTTAGCTGAAAAATAGTTCATTTGACTGGAACTTTTCCTATAGCTCCTTACTTATGCTTCCTTCTTTAAAAGTTGCATATCAGTATTATTAAAAATTACCGTTGAAAAATAATATTTTATATATTATTTTTCATTTTCTAGTGTTGGGTATATTTTAATGGCGGAAATTTTCTAATTTAACAAAAAAAATTCATTCTGTGTCATTATTCATGATACAGAGGTTTATAACAACACAGGTTGAAAAACATAATTTAATTTTTTTTAATTATCTTCAAAAATGAAAATTCTCACAAATATAGGCAAAAAATGTTTTCGAACAAACTTTTTGACAATGGAATCTATAAAACAACTAGGTAATGCATCCAAAAAATGAAAGCGATTACTCCCAGTGTGACAAGCTTTTGAATTTCAATTTATATGTTGTAATTCCGTAACGTGAAACATTTTATTTTTATTTCCAGTATAAACAAAATGCCTTTCAAGCCAGTTGAACATCCAAAATGCCCCAAATGCGGCAAATCCGTCTACGCTGCAGAGGAACGTGTCGCCGGTGGGCTCAAATGGCACAAGATGTGCTTCAAATGCGGTGAGTGAAATGACATTTAAGCAAAATTACATATTTATTAAAAAATAAATGAATATTTCAAATCCAATTCACAGTAAACCGTGCGCTATAATTCAAATGCGAAATTCGATTATTTTCAGAGATCGACATGAAATTAACTTAGCTTTTGAAGCATACATATTTCGTACAGAGAAAAACGACTTTTATTTGCATTTAATAACTGTTCTAAGGTCTCAAGAAGTACAAACAATCAAAAATGCTTAATTTATACATTTACTTTTTTATTATTTTTTAAATCAAGAACTAAAAAATAATTTTAGTCTTGAAATCAGTATACATGGTTGAAAATTAACTGAAAAGAAACAAAAGTATTTTTTCTAAATCGAGTATAAAAAAAAACTATACTCAGTTAAATATTTTAAAAAGCTACATAAATGTGTTCCATATACATGATACGCTGGGCTTCAAAGGGTTACCAAGAATCTTTTATATTTTTTCTAATTACTAAATAATGAAGCTATTCAAAAATGATTACTTTATTATGTAGAAAATAATTTTAAAGCTTGAATAATGAAACTAATAACGTTCCTCAGAATGACTTTTTTAATTTCGGTATTTTTCGCTATAAAACTTAACTTTCCAAAATTACTAATACTATTCCGTCTCAGTACCTTTAATTGGGAGATTGATGCCTCTAGCAATATTATATTTCATTCGAATTAATTAACATTCATAGCAATAATTGAAAAAATAAGAAAAACCACTCTTAATTTGTTTTAAAACTTTACTGGCGTTATGGAACAAAGCAATAGCCCACGCTTTACTGTGCAATTGAAGAAGCTATTACAATTGATTAGACGAATTGATTTCCTAATTTATACTTCTTATTACACTTTCAGCGCTAGATATGGGTACACTGATCTTTTGAAAAAAATTTCTTCTCCCTTATATCTTCAATAAAACTTGAAATATTTTACTTGTTTTCGATCATTTTGTAGGAAATTAACGATAAAATAAGAGCTTTCCGATCATTTTTCATTCAAATTACTATTAATAACTCAAAAATGATTTAACTTTCTGATATAATGGTTGCTTTTATTGATAGTTTTTAGTTCCATACTTAAAACAAGTACAATTAAAAGAAACTTAGAAAATGTAGAGTTTAATATAAAATAGTGGTTTTTGATTAAATATACGCATAGTTTCTCTAAATTGAACTTCTAAAGAATTAGTTACCGGGAACGAGGAATGGTTTATGGATAGGGTGGTTATTTTTAACGTTTTTACTACGCCACGTAACAGATACGACGGCGAGTCGTTCGGGTTCAAGCTTGTCTGACCCATCAATGTTTATTCCACTTGCGTCTATACGAGAAAGTAAGAATGATGTCATTTTTTGTCAGGCACACTATCTGACTAAAATGAGGCCACTCTTAAATCCAAGCGTGCTCTACAACAGTAAATTATACGCCAATTACCATAAGGATCATTATGTACCTATATTCACATATTAGATAACCCTTATGACAAGTGGCGCATAATTGGCTGTTGGAGAGCACACCTCATATTGCCTGACTGAATCTACGTAACTACTGAAGGTCCTTCAACCATTTCTTGGTTACTGAAAAACGAGGCGCATGAATATTTCCCAAAATTTTACTTTCCCTGATGTTAATTTCATCGAAACTCATTTAATCCATTAAGATTTTTTCCTAATTTCTACTTTTCCTAATTAATCTTTAACGTAATTTTCATTCTTCCAAATAAAAATTTTCCTGATTTTTATTATTTTGAATAATTAACATTGTTAAAAATTTTAATTTTTTCATTTTCCCTCATTTTAATTTTTTCGAATTATTATTTGGCATAATTTGTATTTTGCCGAATTACCACATTTCTAAAGTCATTAATGGCAATTTGACATAATTTCAATTTTTTTTCGAATCAACAGACACCACGCGGAAAAAACATAACACAACATGTCTATCAATACCAGCAGATCAAGGTAAACGTCCCAGTAATCATGACTTTTGTCCCAGTAATCGAGATGCCAATCCCTGGCGGACCGGCCGAACGCAAACATTACGCTACAGCGTAACGGTAAAGTAATGGTAAAGTAATGCTAAAGTAATATGGCATTATAATGAATAAAGGAAACAAAATTAATATTTAAATTGTTGCAATTATAATAAAACTTTAAAATTTACATTAAATGGTCATGCCGTAATTGCAACAAGTTGCTTTCTCAGCGTTAAAAAATAAAAAAACAAAGTGGCTGTCATTCAAGTCGGGTCCCTGCAGACTGGCAACCCACTTAAAGCCACGTTAGCGGGTTGCCAATATGCAGGGGCCCGACTGCAATGACGGTCACTATGTTTTTTTATTTTTTAATGCTGCAAAAGCAACTTGTTGCAATTGCGGCATGACCGTTGAACGTAAATTTCAACGTTTTATTATAATTGCAACAGTTTACATATTAATTTTGTTTCCTTTATTAATTATAATGCCATATTACTTTACCATTACTTTAGCATTACTTTACCGTTACGCTGTAGCGTAATGTTTGCGTTCGGCCGGTCCGCCAGGGATTTCCTTGCTTTTTATGTAATTTGAATTAATTGAAATTGAGTTTGTCACTATAACATGCTGAAAATAAATGGATTCTGTCATTAAATATTACTTCTTACATATTTTTAACAATATATTCAAACTATAGCCAAGTTTCACGATTATTGGGACCGTCCCGATTACTGGGACATTGACCTTACTTCATTCATGACCAAACAGATCCTGCAATCGGTGCACGAAGTTCATTGGAATCACTGTGTTATCATCTTGCGATAACTGCAATTACATTGCAATTTCCCAGTACGCAATCATGCAATCGGCGTACACCGAATTTTAAAGTTATGTACCGCTTGGTTTCTCGCGTCAAAGATTTTAATTAAAAAGTACCTTCTCAATCCCTATCGCGACGCCACATTCGCCTCAAGTCAGGCCAAAAACCTAATTAGTGATGATGGTTATATGCTTGTGTAGTGACTGTCATTTGCTGTCATTTGTGGTTACATATTTAAATTATCATTATATTTAGTTTTCATAAAGAAATACTGAGAGTCATCGACATTAATTGTGGAAAGGCGATTCATATTTTTTACCAGCATTTTATTGAAGTATATATTATATTAATACAAGAATTTTGAACATTGAAAGTATTTATATTTATATGAAAGTATAATAACTTCTATAGAAAGGAAAACTGGCTGGCGAAGTGGACAAAATTTGAGAAATAACAAATTTATGTCGATGACTAAATATAACATGATGAAAACTGAATATAATCATAATTTAAATATATAGCGACAAAATAAAGGAAATGACAGAAACTGCCAAGCATCAAGCGATCATCACTGATAATGCTTTTGCCTGTATTGGGGCGAATGTAGCGCCTCGGTAGGGATTGAGAAGGTACTTCCTAGTCAAAAACTTTGTCGCGTGAAATGCATGGAAGCTTGGGGGGCCTTATTCAGATCGATGAAATAAAGGAACAGTTTTTATGAAACGTCAGTTTTGCACATATTCTGTAATAAAATTATCTAGATTCGTTGTCATTGAGATTTTTTTGTTCCATGATGCCTTCACATCGAATCGGTTTTGAAAATTTAAACAAAAAATTCTTTGAAACAGTCCACAATTGTTTCGGTCTATATTTGTCATTCTTCCATACAGTTACATAACCTAAAATGTATTTGAACTTCATCGAATAATCATGTAAAATAAATTTGATATTACCTAAAGCTCATCCGGCATACAAATTATGATGTGGAATTCATCCAATCAGAATTTAGAATTTCAATTTCGCTCCAGTATTTGCATGTACGATCTTCTTTAGGTAAACACAAGAATAAAAATGGTGATTTGGACAAACGAAAATTTTAACAATTGGCAATTCACAAAAGTTGAAATTAGAGGAAATCCTTATTCAGCCAAATGAATTTCGATAAAATGAGCAGTAGAAAAAGTAAAATTTGAGGAATATTCATATGCCTCCGCATGGAGACATCGATTTCCAATGATCGCAAGTAGAGTATTCTGGAAACTTCGGCCGAAAATCTATCAACCAAAAATATAAATAATTTTCTATTCATAAGCCTTTCCATTCCCATACTTTGTGATTCGTGTTTGGCTTCGTAGTCGTGACATACTCGGTATTGCAGGTCTTTGCAGTAAGCTGCTCGACTCCACGAACTGCTCCGAGCACGAAGGTGAGCTTTTCTGCAAAGTCTGCCACGCCCGCAAATTTGGACCAAAGGGCTACGGTTTCGGTGGTGGCGCAGGTTGCTTATCCATGGATCAAGGCGATCACCTCAAGAGTTCCGAGTGAGTGCACCTGCGGTCGTCCCCTTCTGTATATATCCTGACCACGATACCCACAAAATCAATCTACTAATAGAAAGATCTATCAGCCGTGCATGATTCCTTCCTGATATTAGAAAAGATTGGAGCACCGCGCCGCCCAACGGGCAGACGGAAGACTATCAGGAATCAGAAGCATGCATCTTGTGACAAAACAATTAGAAAATCCCTTTTCGTACACCCTTTGTATCCACGAAATGTTTTTGTAATAATTTTTGCACTCCCCTCTCCCCCTCTGTTCTTTTTTCCTGCCAAATAGTTCGAATGGGACTCACGTCGTTGGTTTTCCTCCTTAAATTGTGTTCCTCTTATTTTTTTATTCTTTTTCTTATCTACCTTCTCTGTCATTTTCCTGTTCTCTTATTTTACAATATTTCGCAAAACATCGTCTATCGATAACAATGATATTAATTTGATCATTATTATTCTTATTATTACTATTATTGTTAATGAAGAAGATGATGCACTATTAATGAATTTAGTAGAATGTGACAAGCCGGTGAGGTGAGTCTCTCGCTGAGCCGGCTTGCTATTTATTACGTTATTATCGTCGCTGCATAAGCGCACAATGCACACTTAGGTATAGGAACATTTGTACCATCTGTATTAAGTGCTACATTAAAAAAAATATCTTAATTAATAAATAACACAGTAAATGTGAAAAACAAAAAGCTGCGCGGTTAAATCGTATGTGCTACCCTGCCCCCTTCCCGCCAGCCCCGCCGAGTTCGAGCCATGGAGGCCGATTGATAAATCCGATCACACCCACACACACAGAATCCGTGAATAAACATGGTGAGCACCGAGTATTCCACCCGCGTGAAAGCCGCTTCCCGCGTATCCTGCACGGCCTCTCTTCGTTATAACATCTTAACCTCGCTAACTCTTAACCTCAAAAGGTATAGCCGTCGATTTGCTCGCACGTTCAAGAGTCTCGAGACAAAGCGAAAGCAGACAAAATTCTCACCTAAATCCTCAGCTCTTGCTGTCTAGAAATAGGTAGAATGTGTTTTTACTCTAAGAGATGAAACTAAAAATTGAAAATTGACCTTTCTTTCGTTTGGGAATAGAGGATAACTTTGAGTAATTAGACCACCTACACTTGCAGTGAACAAGTTTACAAGCGCTAAACTGGAAGCTCTCCAATTTTAGCAGTAATGGGATATTCATAAGATTTATGAGCACATCCTGGAATAAAAGTTATGGATGCATTCGTGAGCGAAGGTGGTCTAATTTAAGATATCATCGGTATTCGCTTCAGAAAGTGAAAACCAATTTCTACTTTAATTTACTTAATAGGCATACAAGCAGCTATTCTCGAGGTTCTTGAGCATCCGCTCGCTGTATCTTTTTTTTGTACGTATCAACATCTGCTTCTCGGCTCTCCTCTCTCTCGGGGCTCGGCGGAAGCCACTCGCGTGGTTGGGGAAGACTAATCTTACTAACATGTGCCTAACACTTCTAGTGTCTTATATTTAACTCCATAGAGTCTCGTTATGACCGATTGTCTTTACTAGTCTTCCTTCGGGATCTTTTTAATTCCTGTATCTTTCTTCTGTCTTTGAGCCTATTTCCATAATTGTGATGCAGATAGTGATGCGAAAGGTAGAAGTGAAATCAATTAGTTAATCGCACTATGCTCGTTTGTTTTGACTTTGGATTCTAAAAATGATGTTAGAGTTAGAGAATCACACTTTGATTCATTCTACCTGATCGCATCATCTTTACGTGTAGTCTGTCTAGTGTTTTTTACTTCACTACACGTTGGGGTACGGACCTACAACTAAAAAGACTACAAAGTTGAAGGTTCCATCTTGTGTGACTGAAATCCTTGTGACAGTTGGATCTCAGTTCCTAATAGCTGCTCCAGCGTGTCCCAACCACTTGAAGCCTGAATGTTAACCGATCTATATTTTTAGTGAAACGATGAGAATATCAAACGCCGTCATGGAGTCACGTGCCATCGCGAAAGCTCCAGAGGGTCAAGGATGTCCGCGATGTGGAGGATTTGTCTACGCAGCCGAACAAATGCTTGCTCGTGGAAGGGTGAGTGTGAATAAGTGTCGGGATTATTTTACCGGATACGCAGTATTAGATTCACCTTGATGCCACGACTGCAGTGTCATTTATATTTTCACTATGAGTTAGAAAAGAAAAGCAATGTCTAAATTTTGGTGTAAGTAGTTAGTTACAGATTCTTAGTTTCTTTCATTTTCTTTTTCTTTTAGATTCTTATAGAATCGCAATCTGCAGAAAAAGATTTCAAGAATGTTCCAAAGCAAAATTAGTTATGATAGGATCTAGGACCTAAAAATATATTTAATAGCGTTTGGCTTCAAAATATTGAGTGTTATATTCTTGAAGCTGGGACGATCTGTTGCGATGCCAAGTGTATGGCCCACGATGCGCTCAGTTAGTCAGTCCTATGATGAAATGTGTAATTTCATAAGAATGAGAGGGAAAAAGTAGAAATAGCGCGCCCTGTGTTGCTGTTGGTGGCAACCCAAAACTTTCCTGGTATCATACTTGGCAAGCGCGCCAACATTATTCGTTAGAAGAAGCTCGGTCGGAGTAAAATAGCCTGGCCAAGAACTCTAAATTAATCGAATAAAGTTAATTACTTTACCAGCTGCCCATCTTCCTTCCCATCGATGTAATGGAAATATAGGAATTTTGTCGCGTTCATGTCCCGTAACATAATCATAATTCCGCTTTGAATACTCTCTATTTTCTTTTAGCAAGGAGCTTAAATATTTACGAAGACGTCTTACAGCAACATCCTGCAAACATTTATATATTTTCAAATGATCTCCTTAGCCGGATTCGTTGATTTTCATAATTCGATTTACCAGGCTCGAATATTTGGTCGATAAAGATTTGTTCAGTTTTCAAAAGGCAAATAGAGATGTCCGACATGAAGACAGTATGGAAATGTAAGGAGTCTAAAGTAGAAAGATTTGTGGGTTGGGAGTAATCCAGACATTTGCACATTTCGGAGTTAATATTTTCCTTTGCTCTGATTAGAATTGGCTATGCAGTATCTTAACCATATTTCAAACCATTATTTATTAGAGCTTCTCCAATACTTATAAGATAAGGTAAATCAAGAGAATTCATTTAAAAACCCCGAGAAAAGAAAAATGTTTGATAAATTTCAAGTTCGTGGCATCAAGGTCAGAGAAAATCCGGCACCTCAAGAAAGGCAAAAAGCCGGCAATTACAGCAGCTCGTAGTCATTGCTGCTTCTTATGATTAGGGCTACCATAAACAATGCTACAAGTGCAAAGTTTGTCAGCGGACCCTGGACTCTACGCTTCATTGCGATGGTCCCGATAACGAAATATATTGTCGAGGTACCTTTCGTCTCAGAATCTCCCTTAGAGTTAGTTTTTCTTCTTACTTAATTACAACTTTCTTCCTCTGCCATAAATCCACTTCGTGACATTGTGGATTGAGTATTTGCCCCACCAATTCCATCCTTTACTAAATTCCATATTCCAGAGCATAGGCGTCGACTAAAAAAATTAACTTTGCGAGATGAAATATTGAATATTCTAAAAGCCTGTGCCTATGGATGATACCAGAACATAAAACAGATTGATCCCACATACCTGGTGTGTTCCAGCGCAAAGTTTTTCAAATACCTATATTCATGTGATATACAGTATAGTTGCTAAAATAATACTGATAGTCGTATGTCTTCAAATTCCATTGGCCAGCATCGCGTATCGCTCGAAGGTAAACATCGCGATTGTCAACTTCGCTTAATCACTTTGTCCTTACATTTATTTAAAAAACTGAAGATTATTGAAACAGAAAAAAAAGATGAGGGGACGTTCAAAAAATGCGTAACGCCTTTCGGGGAGAGGGGAGTCACTTCGATAGTTAGGCTAATGTTAAATTCACCTAAATTTACTATAGAAAGAGTGTTACGAATGAGGGGGGGGGGTAACAATTTTCGGAAAAAAGCGTTACGTATTTTTTAAACGGCCCTTGAAGTGATGAAGTGCATTCCATTAACATGTAAAAACTTTAGTGAATATCCACCTTATTCTGAAGCCATATTAGAAACCAGAACACTACTGCAGAGCACAAAGTGCGTACAATAGACTTCAAAAATGTTCCAGTTATAGATTTCTGTTTACCCTTTCCAAAGTTTCAGTGACTAACAACCTTCCCTTTGTGTCTTGTGTAGCAATGGCACAAGGAATGCTTTAAATGTGGACAGTGCTCCAAGAGATTAGATTCTGTCAACTGCTGCGAGGGGCCTGACAAGGATATCTATTGCAAAGGTGAGAAGACTGTAAGGCAATTCCAAGAAGATGCGATATTCCAATCTTCTCAATGTTCATTTCTACAGAATCACTAATTCTTTTCCTCAGTATACTTTAACTATATCAAATATTTATTAATTCAACTGGGATAATCTGAGAGTCCCGTGATTTAGTGATCGTATTGTATTATGATAGTATTGTTAGAAGTGGACATATTACATCTTCGATGGTGCCACCGCAGATAAACGACGATAAGTTAATGGGTATTCTCTGCAGTATGCTATGGAAAGAAGTTCGGACCTAAGGGTTACGGTTACGGCCAGGGTGGCGGCGCCCTGCAGAGCGACTGCTACGCCAATGGGTGGGTTTTCAAGCTGAGGAAGGGCATACGTGAAATCCTGCCTCGGCCTTTCTACGCTCTCACTATATGATGCGCTTATCTGCTTAACAGCTTGCTACCCGAAGAAATTCGGTCCGCGAGGTATTGGCCACGCTGGTGTCATATTCATCGGGTTGCAGTGCGATATTGAGGACGAGGGGTACGAACCCCTGTATAATCTTTATCAATTACAACGCATTTTCTTCGCCGCCTTAACGCTTTGCGCTCTTACTGACCTCCCACAATTCATAACCAATTCGCATCCCAAAATTTATTGTAAAACTCTCAAACTGGAGTTCTAGAAGGGTGAAACTTATTTTGTGCAGAGTGGAGTTTTTCCTAAGATTCGATGTAATTTCGAAGAAATCTAAACATTATAAGATCACAGTTTGAGATTAAACCTTCGATTTAACCAGCGAAGTATTTTTTGGAATGATTAGTTTCAAGAGTGTACAATGATTGCATCTACAAAAACATTGGATACCTAATGAACCCATTGCATTTAAAGAACTACATTTAAATATGTATAACCAATAACCCTCATTAATTCAGAGGCTTTATTCATTGCACTCTCTTTCAAATTGTCATTTGTGAATCAAAATTATGTTTTAACACTTCTTTGATGTGTTTGAAAGAATCAATGATTAGATATGAAACATCAAGAATATAGATTAAAGAAGGAAAACATGTTGTTCCAGCTCTTAGATATTTCATATCTAAGATGTCTTATTAACAACGTTTTTTGTGTTTGAGTGGTAACTAGATGCGGAATATTGAGTACATACGATAAAAAACTCTAAAGAGTTAACTATACTGTGATATTCCGCGTCGACGATGAACTTGATAAACATATAATCCTATCTCAACAATATATTTTTCACGGAAATTTAGTGATGCTGCCCCCCGTACGACTGTAGTTGATACTGCATCCATTCAAGCTCCACCTGGAAAGGGTTGTCCACGTTGCGGAGGTGTAGTCTTTGCCGCGGAGCAAGTGTTAGCGAAGAGTCGTGAATGGCACAGAAAATGCTTTAAGTGTCGGGACTGCAATAAGACCCTTGACTCAATCATCGCTTGCGACGGACCCGACAAAGAAGTTTATTGCAAAACCTGCTACGGAAAGAAATGGGGACCTCATGGATATGGATTTGCTTGCGGGTCCGGATTCCTTCAGACAGATGGACTCACGTAAGTGGACTTATCCTTATTATTCAAATGTCTTATTTACAAAGCCAAGGAAAAACTATAGCTTTAATTTTTAACAACTGATGCTATTTTCCAGTGAAGAGCAGATTTCTAACAGCCGCCCATTCTATAACCCCGACACCACCTCAATCAAAGCGCCAGCCGGCCAAGGGTGTCCACGTTGTGGTGGTATGGTATTTGCTGCGGAACAGCAGCTTGCGAAAGGTACAATGTGGCACAAGAAATGCTTCAACTGTTCTGAATGCCACCGACCACTGGACTCCATGCTGGCTTGTGATGGACCAGACAAGGAAATTCACTGCCGTGCCTGCTACGGCAAGTTGTTCGGACCTAAAGGATTTGGATTTGGCCACACTCCGACTCTTGTATCAACGGACGGCGATCACGCCCCCTCATAGTAAGTATCGAATAGCCTTCCTTTTATCTACACTACTCGGAACTGAATGGAGCTGAGAATCTGTTTGTCAGTTATTCAGTGTCAGCTGATCTTGGTTGAACGGCCGGTTTGGTTGACGTAACGACATGCCCATGTGAAAATATTCTCAGAAATTTCTCGGGATTTCAACATGGAATTCCCGGAAGGCGAGCAGGATGTCCAACTCATTTACCACGTACAAACATAAAACAGATCTTCAGAAAAGTATGACTGAAAGTATCTTGCAAAATGTCGGGAGCTTTTCGTTTAAATCCCGTGCCATTCACGGAGGTTTCCCTAGGGATTCGCCGAGGGGTTGTGCCGAGGGATTCATACTACCAAGTTATTCCGGGGAATATTTTTACGTGGATGCGTTGAAATTACCTGCAATAATCAACATAAATATGCAACTTGTTTGGCTCCCAATGTCTCGTAACATTATTCGTTTATTCTTTTAGTATCGACTCCAAACCTCAGCTTGGTACGAAGAAAAACGACGGACACGGATGCTCCCGCTGCGGATACCCAGTGTACGCTGCCGAACAGATGATTTCAAAGAACAGAGTATGGCACAAGAGGTGCTTCAGTTGTGGAGGCTGCCATCGTTCCCTAGATTCGACGAATCTCAATGACGGACCCGATGGCGAAATTTACTGTCGTGGCTGCTACGGCAGGAACTTCGGCCCAAGGGGAGTAGGTTTTGGAATGGGTGCGGGTACCCTGACGATGGCCTAGACCTAAGCTACTGTAGAATTAGATCTGACTACCAGAGTCGAACAAGACGAACGATTAATATTTTAACTATCTTTCTCTTCTCCATATTTGATCACTTTGAAAAGCTCGAAGCGTCAACTAAGAAATGCACGAACGATCAGCACGGCTCTGATGGCCACGAAAGATACCGAAAGACGATGGAAGAACGTTTAATGTACAACCATTTTTTTCCCATCCCTTACTTTAATATCGATCCCTCCTTTTTATTAATCCGTTCTTCTACAAACACGATTGACGAATGACGCAGTGCCGTAATTGAAGACTTAGATTTGGCAGCAACTGCGTTCTCGACAAAAATGATCTACTTCTTCGAATAAAGTAGGTTTGTTATGCTGATGCTTATGAATGGAAAAGGAAATGGATTTTTCTTGCTCTCTCACCATCAGCAGGTCGATAGGGGAGTATATAAGTGAAATAAAATTAGCCACTAACCTGGTTATTTTTCTTTCAGTTACTTCACTGATCTTAATCGCTCTTGAATCGCGAACATTTTAAGGATAATTCTATTGAAGAGCAGTGTTCATCGGTAGACTCTTTTGATGAAATAAATATCGTCTGAGTCACCGATTTCGCGTAATTGCGCTGTATCTTTCTAAGACTATTCTAGCAAAGTAACGTGTTCGTGATCCGAAAGTTCGATCGACTTGAAATGTGTCGTCTCATATCATTCATCAAGGTTCTTAGATATTATCATGTAACTACGTAGCGAAAGCGATAATTATTTTAAATAAATATATCATTAAATAAAAACAAAGGACTGAAATAGCCGCTAGGCGTCCACAGACTGCTTCGTTTGGCTAATCGACATTCCGCTGTCCAGGGGACGAAGGAGAGGGGGTCGTTCGGTGGCGATGTGATTCTCGAATGAAACGAGCGCTGCCGGTCGTCAGTTTTCGTTACCAAATATTACACATTAGTCCGTTTTTTTATTTTTCTTTGATATCCGAAAGTGGTATCGAGGAGACAGATGACGGCCTTGGATAATAAACCTTCTTCTTCGACAAACGATTTTTAATTTTTGAACTTTCCTTTTTGATTTTTGAACTACTCCGGAAATGACACTTTTACATGATTCAAGCGGTTGAAACAGTTTGAACCATATTTGGTTCATTTTTAATAATTTGTACCTAAGGAAATTTGATTTTTTTCTTCTCTTCATTGTAAAGCAATTGCCTGTGAATTCTGCCTCAAGTCAGGGAAGGGTAGTAAGTACGGATATGGTGTAAAACACTAATTTTATATATTTATAGCAACAACTGTACAAGTTCCGGTCACATATAATGATATACTTAATCATATGTATCCTTATTCGTTTATCACCAATGGCGGAGTGATTCAGCGTCGGCCTCTCTTCTTCAGCGTCCGTCAGCACGGAAGTCAACAATGGAATATTTTCTGGTCTCATTGCTACCACGCAATTTCTAACTTCTAACTTATAATTTTAGCGAGCGCCTGTCACTGGAACTTCATTCGCCTCATGCGGATAGATTTTAACAAGGAATACGAGATCACGACACCTCATGTTATACTTAGACTAAGTTAGGCTATGATCAATAAACAAGCTAAAGCAAATTCCCAATTTGAAATTCTTTAGTTCAATAAAACGAGTTTAATTTTGCAACAAGACTAAAAAAAAACTCACAATGTAAACGTGGGTTTCAACGCAACTTTAGAAACGGCGAGACCACCTACACCGAATACTTCACCCTTGGTATCACAAACCGGGCAGGATTTAACAATTTCGATTGGTTCATATGAAAGCTTTCTAGCTTAAAGTTTTGTGTCTAGCGGACAGTATCAAATTAAAATGCAATGAGAAAATAAAGTGAAGGCAGTTATAATAAAGTGAATAACTAGTCCATTTTCTGCCCTTTCTTTTAGTTTTGTTTAGTTTAATTCCAGGAGGTTTAGGAACGCAAAGTCTAGTTAAATCCTACCCAGCCTTACATACACAGCGTTTATTTACATCGGTTGTTTGTCAGCTTGATTAGTACAGATTCGCAGTTTTGAGAGGCAGGGGATCAAGAAGGTAGGATGGCAGGGCTGCGGAGAATGGTCTAGGGCTGCAAGATCCCCACGCACCTCCACCACCGGTGCTGCCTCTGCCGTTTGGTGAATTGCCCTCACCGTGCCCATCCGAATGTTTAACATTCACTAAATTCTGATTAGTGATAGGCTTGACCTCTGTGGAGGAAAGAACACTGTTGGACCCACCAGGTGGTGTTGCTGGACTCCTAGGTGAGCGGCCTTCGGTTTTGACGCTTCCCGTCACCGGACTGGATGCACCACTGTCAACTCCTACTCCGCCTTGCGTTGTCGACTTTTGTTGGGCCAATCTCTCTTGTTTTCTGAACTTTGCACGTCGATTTTGAAACCACACCTAAAACAACGAAACATAAGTCAGTTTTTTATTTTTTCATAGTCTTACTTAATGCTCAGGTTAGAAGTACAAGATTTTGATAAGATTCCTGGGCGATTTTCAAGTAAGAGAAAGTAACTTAAAAGTAAGAATATGGAGAAAAACTTAAATTGAAACCTAGATACTACTCTCTCATTTTTTCATGTAGTCCGGTCACTTTGGGCGTCAATATCTCGGAGATGAAGAATGGTAAAAAAAAAAAACTGTAAACTGCATGCAAATATTTCTTCATTTCTGCGTCGGTTACATGTTTTGCGGTTATTGTGCAAAAATCCGGTAAAGAACTGTCATCTTTTCTTTGCCGAAAAACACCGAAATCAGGCGCATCGAGTACACAGATCAACTTCGAGAAGCTCCTGTATTGTCAATTTTGCCTTGAAAATTTTGAAAAACATTTTCCCTCATTCTTCAAAGCCTTAAGAACGTATATGTGTTCAAAAAAATTAAATATTTTCATAAACATGGCTGTAAAGTAGTTTCGAAGTAAAAAAATTATCTCCCGTTCTACTGCACCTACGATAACGAACAAAAATCGAAAAAAAACAATTAATTTTCTGCTCATTCATTGATGCAAAAACGTTTGATAAAAAATGACGCGATACAGGTGTCTCCTTAATTGAAGTATTGCGGTACATTCAAAGACCCGCGTGGGCTTTGAAGACCAGTAGCACGCAGCTCATAAACATTTTTTAAATATAATCTATTTATGTGGTGTTAATAGTTTCTCTTTTTTGAGCATTAACAGCTTCAAGCCGTTGCCGTACATGCAGTAGTACAGGAGATAATTTTTTTACTTTTAAACTACTTTACAGCCATGTTTATGCAAATATTTAATTTTTTTGAACACATATGCGTTCTTAAGGCTTTGAAGAATAAGGAAAAATGTTTTTCAAAATTTTTAAGGCCAAATTGACAATACAGGAGCTTCTTAAAGTTGACCTGTGTACTCGATGCGCCTTATTTCGGTGTTTTCCGGCAAAGAAAGGATGGCCGTTCTTCACCACATTTTTGCACAATAACCCTAAAACATGCAATCGACGCAGAAATGAAGACATATTTGCATACAGTTTACAGTTTTTTTTTACCATTCTTCATCTCCGAGATATTGACGCCCAAGGTGACCGGACTACATGAAAAAATCAGAGAGTAAGAGATTAGACAGTATAACCTAACAGACCGATGTTAACGCGTAAGTTGCTGACGACGATTATTATGATGATTATTTATGTTCTGTCCACAATTTTAGTATTGATGGTGTAAATTGTTTATGTAGAGTGAGATGGTTGAAAAAGTGAACATTCTTTTGCGTATGAGAAGTGCAAATGAGAATTTTTTTAAACAAAGCCAGACATTGAGATTCACGCCTATAACTAGTATTCTGATATATTTTGATACTGACTTTTTATCAATAACGTAAAATTAGCTACAGATATGATAACAACAGTAGCATTTGTCACTGGCCTGAAACTGTCCACATTGCGCCAGCTTCACATGCACAAAAAGCTACGTTTTATGAAGGGTTGGGAGGGGGGGGGGGGGGCTGGCAACAAGCTCAAGAATTGAACATTTTTCACATGCTGTAAATAAGTGAAAAACCAAACGTTCCGTACATTTATTACAAAAAAATTGGTCAATTCCAAAAATCAGATTAAAAGGTTGTGTCGGATTGGTTTCGGATTCCACCCGTGGACCCAGTACGCACGGATTGAGAGGAAATGGACAGTGGCAAGTACAAATCAATTGAATCAGAAATCAGGATCAGGTAAGAGAAAGCTACATCTAACAGTGTTGATAAAAATGAATAATTATCAATATTTATGACAAAAGACGACTATTTAAAAACGGGGAAAGTCGAAAATGTTGAAAATACAACAGAAAAAGGTACGCAAAGGTCTTTGCGTGTCCTAGAATGTGTACAAGGCATGTAATACGTCATCAGCATACAAATCAAATAGAAGCTAATGTACTTGGTGTCTGTGTTGCCTTATAAAAGTGAACAAGTGCATAGCGAATTTACTAACGCAAAGAATCGCTTGTCCTTACGTATGTTTTTGACTTGTTAATACTTGTAAAATCGCTCGAATTCTGATCAGACATCCAAGGTAAATAAGTCCCGGCTAGATTCGGCTATACACTAGCGACGATTTTTCGGGTAAGTTCGGAACAGCCGCTGAACACAGTGTCCCATATGTATGTTTTGCTCACGTACACTGGTACTTGGATTGAAGCAGTCCGGATTTACGCTGTTCCGAGAACTAATGCCGCGACGGCAAGGCCGTAGTCAGGGGGGCGAGGCGGGTTTGCCCCCCCCCCCCCAATTATTGAAACATGTGCATAATATACGTGTACTCTCCTGTGTGCCGCTGCATATCCCCACCTCCGAAATTTTTACCTGCTGTATATCCCCCTCCGAAAAGTTGTTCTGGCTACGGCCTTGCGCGATGGTTTCGAGATGCTTGGAGCGCGAGAGGGGCTGCTCAGCTAAGCGTGATAAACGTCTCGAGGGCCGCATTCTTCGCGCGTTATTTGCATCAGGTTACGTCATCCGTCCAAATTCAACAGAAATGATTCTGGCGCCCCTGCCTGTTCATGATCAGGCGGTCTGGAAATAGAATCAAGGCCAATGCAAGCAATGCTCTAAGCCGTTCTTAATTCCATGTTCCAGTGTATTTCGAGGCTCTGCTCGAGCTCTTCCATAAAGCCAATAGAGGTGTTGACTGTCGTCCGCGAGTGACTTTGTGTTCTTTTTTTGCCTTGTACTTTCGAAATTTCGTGACTTATTGAATATTAGAGTTCTTTCGGCAAACAGTTATTTTTTTGCATGATTGAAAACTTGCTTCTTGAAAACATCCTTAGCTAAAGATCAATCTGACCTCAAAAATGCGAAATGCAAGATAAGGGAACCAATATGGCGGCCAAAGATTTTTTTAAACGTCACGATGAACCTGAAACTACTTGTACAAGAGTATTGAGGCTGCTGAACTCCTGAAGTTGCAATACCCTAAAAATTGCAAAATCTTAAATGCTGATTCCAATAATTTGTATTGTCAATAAAATTTCCAATAGACAAGTGTCCCTATCGATGGTTTCTTCACAGAAAAAAGATGTTTTTTTCAATTATTGTTCATATTGGCTTAACTGTAATACCACTCTTATTAACAGTTTCCTGAAAAAAAAAACTTATGCTTATCATTTACACAATGAAAAAATGCATAAATAAAAACTCGTATATTTGTTGATAATAATTTGTCTCAGTAAATGCTAATAATTGTTCAAACATTCTCTTAAGAAAAGCTGTTTTTTGTGTATGAACTCACATATGAGTTTTTTATTTATAAAATTGGTCATAACAATCATATCTATTAATAGTTACTGAATTGGTTGGCTAACTATCGCGATTAAAATAATAATATATTTGTTATATTGTTATATAAATACATATATATATATATATACATAATATATTTATATTCACAGAGAAAGTCATTTTTTCTATGCAAAAATGGCCGATTGACACATAGAAATTCATAGAAATCGTTCATTAAAATTACACGAATTTTTAAAAATTGCTGTGTTTCCTTTTATTTTCCTCTTACTTTTTATTCTACGAGAATATGTTATAGTACAATTAAGGAAATAATTCTGATCAATATTGAGATTATATAGAACATTTTGTTTAAGAAAACATCCATATTGCACGCGAAATTGCCAGTTTTGTCACTTTATTTGTTTAAATATAGTAGAAGTAGCTTTCTTTTTTATTCCAGCTTAAATGTATTTTTTATCTTAGCATCATTGTATTCATCAGAAACTAATTAATTAATTATTAAATCCCAAAGTACCATTCTACTCATAATTGAATGCTTATGCTTTCTAAAAATTAATATCAAAATCGGTTTAAACATATGCGGACTGTGGTTAAATTTTGAATGTACACCCCTGTGTGGCGAAAAAAATTACAAAATTGTAATGCAATTCGCGGAAAATTCAATGTGACGAACCAAAATTTAAAAAATATTGCGTTTAGCCTGAGGCCTGGATTATGTATATATATATAATTAAAAAAAAAAGTTAAACAACCACCGCAGGGTACCACTAAGAGCAACTGCCATCTGGAAAAAAATGGCAATGGCCCCCAGTAGAACCGCGGTAAAATACACCTATGGCCACGTCTCACATCCGTGAGATGGGTGGTCACAGGGCACGACGAAATCACAACGACAGGCCGGCGAAACCCTCGTGTGTCTTGAGGACACGAAGCGACCCAAGGATGACAGCTTTCTGCATCCATCTCGCAAGAGCCTTGGCATATTTTTGGCACGCGGGTATGGCTTTAAGGTTACGAACCAGCGATAATTTCACACCTCCGAGAGCACCTATCACAAGAACAATTACTCGTACCGAATATTTTGGGTGCAGTCGACGCAGCTCTCTTTTAAGGTCTTGATATCTCTCCTCTTTTTCTTTCTCCTTTGCAGTGATGTTGTATTCGGATGGAGCCGAGAATTCGATCACGAATATAGTTCGTTTCTCGAAGTCTTGGAGAACAATGTCAGGCCTCGAGTGCGCAACGGAGACTGCTGCCCGAAAATCGTAGTTCCAGAAAATCTGGCACTTCTCGTTTCGGACAATTGAGTCTATATCCCTTGGAGCGTTCGGCAGGGCAGGGTCGCGACCAACACCGTAAGAGCGACAAAGGTGGTAATAAAGTACTCTTAGGGCCGCATTATGTCTATAGATATACGTTGTTCCTGCGTGGGTCGGACACCCCGATAGTATGTGTTCTAGGTACTCAGCGTGTGCATGACACGCTCTGCACCTATCACTGGGAACTTCTTGACATAAAATGCGGGCGCGGTATGCTAAGGTGGAGATTACACCGTCCTGGCATGCGAAAATAAAGCCCTCTGTACCTGAATTGAGCCCTGATGATTTGAGGAAAGCAAAAGTTTGCTCCTTCGACAAGGACTGTTTTTCTACATTTCTGTGAAAGTTTCCGTGCATTTGCTTGTCGAGTAGCTCTTGGTGAAATTTTCCAACCTCTGCTTTCTTTACTTCGGCTTTTAGACGTGAAGCATCTAGATGGAGTAATGCACTTTCCTCACTTCTGATGTTAAAATTCAGGCCAAGGGTCTCAGCAGCTTGCTCCGCGGCTTTGTAAAGGAACGCCCCTTCGCCAATCATCTCGTGGTTTCTGACCATCTTTAGGAGAGGATCTCTGCCATTCGCAACGATGTAAGCTGTACTCAAAACAATTCGGTTATGAAGACACTGGAGATTCAGAAGTCCGCGTCCGCCTTGCTGGCGTGAAATGTATAATCGCGGAACTGACGAATTGATATGCAAGCTTTTATGCATATGCATGATCTTACGCGTGGTGACATCAAGGGCCTTAAGCTCGTTCTTCGTCCATTGAACCACCCCAAACGAGTAGAGTAGAACCGGGACGGCAAGCATGTTAATCGCAGATACCTTGTTCAACGCCGACAGATTGGAAGACCAAATCTGTCGAAGAAGATGCTTGTATCTGCTTCGGAGAGACTCCTTCACTGATGTTACGTCCTGAATGCGGCTTTGAGGCACGCC
>CAKNXH010060547.1:127193-161166 GCA_932178445.1 Andricus quercusramuli | reverse complement strand
GTCTTCTTAAATTTTAATAATAAAATTGCTGTAATATTTTAGTAAATCTAGATGCTTTATTTAAAGGGGGTTGATTTTCGTCAAATAATATCTTGTCTATAATCTGTTCTTACTAGTTTCTCCTTATGAGTGGAGAGGAGATGTTAATAAATAGAATTCATATTGTTCAATTTTATATTTAAAACGTTGTCTATTTAATGAAGTGACCTCGCAGATTTATCTTCCTTAGATAAGATTTTCAGGTACCCACGCCTCTCTACCAAAACTTATGAGCTAGGGCCATTTAAAATTGATTAATTTTCTTTTAGTTGTAAAAGTTTCCACGTTCACGTTTGCATAAAATTAATTTCCTTCCAGGGCAGCAAAATCACTTTTGCTTGGCGCCATTTAAATTAAATTAACAGTCCTGATGGGAAACAATTTCAAACTTGAAATTTATTTACTTTTTAATTCATCATAAAATGAGGAAAATGAGAATCTTCGTTTTACTATGTTGCAGAGACACATCTGAGTTCCGGAAGACAGAATTCCATATGAGAACAGTCGAAATTCGGGTGAGTTTTTAACAAATTAAAAAATCATTGAGCGCGCGTGTGAGTGGATATTTATACTTTGCACTCGGAATGCTTGAATGAAAAATGAGCAAAAACATCTTTTTTATATTCCGCTTTTTTATGCATCTCCATACTTTAATTTTCCACGTAATGAAGTATAGTTAAAGGTCAAATTGCTGAAAGCTCTGCGAGCTTGGAAGTACACATTCTCCTCCTGACACTCGCACTTCGGGCTTGATTTTGACAGAGACTATAAAATGTATAATCATTTTCTGAGCTACCTTACAATATAAAGCTACAATACTTTCTTCATACTTTCTTCCTTATCTCTCGTTATTATGCTAGAAATAGGAATTTTTTTACAGCATTTTTGATGTTTATCATTTTTGATGCTTATCAATTTCGATAAATAAATGAAGAACGATGAGTTCTGTCGTAAAATTATTCAACGTAGTTTTGTAGAAATTTCTAAAAGCTGCAATTTCTCTTTAAAAAAAATAGGAACTGCAACCGAAATTATGAGTTTTAACCAAAAGGGTGAATTTTCAACTAAGAAAATTAATGAAAAACGAAAAAGATTCTTTTCAAAATAGTTCGACTTTTATGGAAGGAGTTTAATTTTTAACAAACAAAAAAATGTTTTATTCAAAATAAAAAAACAGTTAAGTTCATCAAAGAAGGCGACTTTTTTTGCAAAGAAAACTGAATTTGCAAGCAGTGAGTGTGAATTTTTAACAAAAATGGTATGTTTCAATCAATTAATTGATTTTTAAACCCAAAAAAGAAATTGCATTTTTGAAGAAAAGGGTTAATTGCCACCCAAAAATATAATTTTCTGCAAAAAAGATACAAATTTTTAATTAAGATGATGAATCACCAACCACAAACAAATTACTTTTTAACACAAGTGGATGAACTTTTAACTCATAGTTGGATTTTCAACTAAAAAATATGAAATTTCAACGAAAAATATAATTGTTGGCATTTCAACCAATGTGCCATTTCACAATTTTATACTTTCTTTAACTAAATTGAAATTTGTAATATAATAATTCAAGTGAAAGCCCTTTTTATACATTTTTTATGAGAACTATTTATTATTTTATTGTTACTCTATATTTTTCTCTGCTTCAAAGTGCAAATGTACTGAAAAGTTTAAATTTATACTTTTCTCATAAGTTTCCTAAAAACATCATTGATGAAGAATGTCCTGTTTTGAAATTTTAAAAGTGGAAGTTTCCGACTGAAGCTTTTAACGGCATATTACTACCTACATATAAAAATGATAAATAATGACATGTAAGTAATTAATGGTTAAAGATTGAAACTGTTTATGTTGGCGGAAACAGTCAAAACTTGATTTTCGGCTGCAGGGGGTTTCGAAACGTGGAGATCCGCGGAAGAACTGATGTGTGACGTATCGAACAATTCTAATACATATATTTCTGTTCGAATAGCTGCTGGATCGAAATGTGAGGCAAATAGGCCGTAATATTGATTTACTTAGCCGTCACCTGTACACGATAAAAAAGGAGAGAGACAAGCTTGACATATACCTGGAGCCATTCCCAAGGGTAGTTGTCCGCACATTATTGGATTGGATGAAGAAAGAAGGGAAACGATTGGGAAAAAAGCGTGTTTTAGAGGTAACGAATCGGCGGAATAAAGGTTTTCCAGGAAGTGCAGATGCATGGGACTCGTATTTAAGTATGTATGTTTGTCGTTGGTAAGAAAACATTTACCTTTTTTCTTTACATTTTCGCACCTCCTTCATTTTTTTCTATTGCCTTTATTCATAGGAATAAGATGTTTAATATTATATATCGACTCCTCTATTCAAAATGTGTTTATTCTTTGACGGCGTCGTATATAAGACTATTCTCTATCGTTGTATACATCATATAGTCTACTACACGACGCTGTCAGCAAATGCTCAGATTGAATATAGACGTCTATGTGGGGCCGTTTAAGTATTACGTTAATCAATGTTTCGCCATTTTTTATACACCTTCCCATATGACGCGGTTTATGGACTTTTTTTTAAGTGCCTTACGTAATAATTAGACGGTCCCTTGACTTGAAGAGAAAAACAAAAACAAAAAATCGTTTTTATGCTTTTCTTGTTTTAATTTTGTACATAGATTTATGGCTGTTATCTTGCCTTGCCACTTCCTGTTGTTTTTTTCTAGGTTTACATTAAGAAAAAAAACACAAAAAAATGTCCCAGTTTATGTTTTGCTCATTCTACATTTATTATATATACCTTGTTCTTATTCTTTAGTTATGCTTCATTTCGCTTTTTCAGATATTTGTTTTCTTTTATTTATTTTCATTCATTATCTCGCAAGGCTATGCATTGCGATATTAGGAATACTGCTGTGACGCCTTCTGTTGTGATTCCAACTTTTAACAATATATAACTTTGTGATTTTCTAATTTGGAGACACTTAAGTCTAATCGGATGCATAGCCTTTGCTGCTATAATTTTTAAGGAGATGCGAAAAGCTTTACAGGAGTTACGTAACACAGGCCTGATTTACGCGTTGTATCAGCATCTTTTTGGGCCGCAACCCCGACTACGGTTACGGCCAAATGCCAGACGTTATAAACTTGTGAATCATACCTTTGTCACTTAGATATTCTGTACTGAGCATGGCTTGGCGGGATAGGGGGGGTTTCAGTCAGTAGGAATCTGACACAACCCATCTTAAGAATCGCCTACCCAGGTAGACGATTGCTAAGACGGGTGTCTTATGCAAGATTTCCCCTCCTACACGGAGAAAAAATCGCACTTTTATATTAGGCTGAGGAAAAAAAACCCTCGTTATCGCAAACTCACACTCAAGTTAAAAGACTAAGTTTTGCTGCTACGTACAGAATATATTATTACCATATACAAGTTGAAACCTAGCTTTTGCTTGAACTAAATAACTTCTATATGTATATGATTTTCTGTAGTTAAATCGCAATTCATTTTAGAATACATTGTAGAAACACTGCACTTTGATAGGGTTCAGTGAGAGGGGTGTCTTCACTGGAATTAAATTTGTGACAAAGAATTATTTTCTCCTATCGCGTTCATGTCTACAGTATTAGTTTATGATATTCCGCTTTACGACTTTAATCCTTAATGAAAAGGTACCCTCTGGGCGGTACACTCACGAGGTCATAGAATATTCAATGTGAGCAGTGCTTTTTTTGTTAACTCTAGCGTCTGTTTCACAAATATACGTAACGCAGAATTTGTTCAAACAATTTCAATTCCTTTATGGTGTTTAGAATTATGAAATTCACATCCTGGGAATGACCTTGAAATGCTCCCTGAAACCGAACAATCTACAATGATGATTAAACTTTTATGTTATGGTGTTCACCATCTGGACACCCTTTTTAAAGTACTGAGCCGATTCTAAAAACGAAATACAAGAAATATTTAACATGAAATACCAGTACAAGAGGCGGAAATTGTTGCTTGTGATTTGTTATACAATATACAATTGCAGCAAATGTAAACATTCAAGTGAACAAATAAAAAGCTTTAAAAAATTAAGTAAGCACTATCCGCAAAACGCTTTACTGACTTCTATAATGGATAAATATAATTTTTGCAATATAAACTGTATTAAAAGAGATTACAATCAATTCAGAAATGCTAACAAATTTCTTTCTTTATTCAGGTGAGTATTTCTGCTGAGTATTATGACCAGTGTTTAGTTAAGTTCGGTTTATTGAAAACTGTTTGGTAATCCTTAAATGCATTAAAAAGAAAGTTTTAAATAGGTGAATTTTCATTAGTACTTATATTAAGTAATTTCAATATTTGCAGGATTAAAAAATATTTGAAAAACATGCAGTGTTACATAAACTGGGTGGCGATACGGCGGACGATTTCAAAATTCCCGGTCAAGTTTTTCAATCTTGCCAGTCAACTAAAAGTAACATATTCATACTTGTCCCTAAACGCAAAGATTTATTTTATTTCAAGACGTACATTAAACACAACGGAGGAGAAAATTGCAAAGTCAATTAATTTTGAAACTAATGCTTCAATTTTCCGGCAAAAAATATCAATATGCAACAAAAAGTAAAATAGTTGAACTTTTAGTTGAAAACATAAATTTTCAACAACAAGCAAAAAACGGATAAAAAAAATAGTTGAATTTGGAACCTAAGAGATGAATTTTCAACTAAAACAATGAGGTTTTAATACTTTAATTCGCAAAAAGTTGATAACAAGTAGCTCTTTTTTCCTTTTTTTTTTTTTTTGAAAATCAAGCTTGTCCCCTGGGCCCATACGATATTTTTTACAACAAATTGATGATTCCAGACATTTCTCGAAATACAGTCATGATTTCACTGCATATTAGATTTTGTATCATAAAGCATAAAATTAATGTTCACCTGATTTATGGTAATTTTAGAGGTGATTTATGGTAACTTCCCATGAATTTCCCAAAATTCATTTTTAAAAATACCCATTTTCCGAAAATTTATTTGAAAGTTTCGGACATTTATGGTAATTTTACAGGTGAATATGGTAACTTACTCAAAATTCATTTTTAAAAATTTCGATACATTTGCGGAAATTTATGAAAAAATTCGGACATTTATGGTAATTTTACAGATATATGTGGTAACTTTCCAATAAATAACTGCAAAATTCTATCACCTGCAACCAAAATGTTCTCACATTTGTTACGGTGAGTGGGCTGATAATTAAAATGCGAGCTCCTAAATGCATAATTTTCATTATTCACCTTTGACGTTACTTTCCAGTCCCTACGGAGTAAAAAATAGTTTTTACTCCCTGGGGAGTGAAAAGTACAGCTTTAGCCCCGCTTCATAGGCGTCGAAAAGGGCTGAAATCAGGCACGCATCGTATAAAAGAATTTTAAAATGCAGTTTTAAAGACTTAAGCAATTAAAAATTAGAAGTATTTGAAATGAAATGTGTTGGATAACAAATATTTTTAGTTGATAAACTGTGAATATAAATTAATTAATGTTTTTTAAATTTGAAGTGTACGTTTTAGATTGAAAAGTGAATAATAATTGATTTTACAAGATGTTTCGGAATCAGTTCATAATTGTAGAATTTGCAGATTTTAACGTTAAAAATTAAACTGTTTCAGTTATAAAATCCTTATTAGTTAACAAATTTAGAATGTAGTGTAAAAGTATTAAGTTTGAAACTGACTGTAACTGATCACAAACAAGGAAAAATACTTAAATATGAAATTATGAAAATGAAAATTGACTAAAATGAAACACAAACAATGCAGAAAATAATGAGTTATAAAATTATGTTAATGAAAAGCGTGTATAAAGGCTTTCGGTGTGTAGGCTTGCAATTTGGAACGATTTAATTGGGAAAGTTCAACTTAGTACCATTAGAAATTGATAAATTTCAAATTATTTCTGAATTAGAGTAATTGATAGACAATTGACAAAGGAGTAAAAAGAGGTAGTAAAGTAGAGTGAATACTAAACGTAAGATCTCAGGTATACCCGCCCACTATTCCAAGGCGTGATCTGCCTTGTAAAAGGAGGTACCAAGGGGTGAACAGTAGTAGAAAACATTAATCCCGGTCAGGCCTGGCCATACCGTAAAAGTGAGAAAAAAGATTACTGAACAGTGATTGATGGCCCTCATATAAACTCGGGGAAAACGGTAAACCATTATTCTGTCGATTCTATAATCTACATTCTGGTGCAAAACTTTGTATACCTGGTTATTCCTAATAAATTCTGGGAATTTCCTAATTTTATGATCTTATTGCACTGCACATTATGACAGTTCGGAGCAAGCTTAAAATGCAAATCACTGTTCACATTTTCGAAAGAATTTTATATTTTGAACGTTATTGAAACTTCCATTCTAAATAAGAATTCAATTGATATTTATAATATAGAAATATTTCAATACCATAATGTCGTAAATAAAAAAAATGGAAAATAATGTTAAAAATTTATAAAAATAATATATTAATCCGTATTAAAGTACAGTCATCAGATATTTAAACGGGATGAATATTTTCTTTAGAGACTATTATTGCGGAATTTTTTGTAAAAGTAACAGATCAAGTACAGTACGAAGGCAAATATTATTGAAAATGTCGTGTGGGTAGACAATCCGTACATTGTTTAATTATTAATCAATTGTACTTTACTATTTCTTGTAGCACTTTCCAAATTATAACTTAACTTTTACTACAAAAGGACTAATAATTTAATATTCAATAAAGTAAATGTGTAGCTCACTTCTTTCACAAATCATTATTTCGAATGTATTTTTACATTCTCTTATGAGAAGGCATTACATTTTTGTGAAATTGCATGTATGTATGAATGGCTGTATGTCTGTCTGTGAGCACGATCACTTTCGAAAGAATTGACAGATTGAATTGGGCTTTGGTATACTGTTCAAGTGTCCTAAAATGAAGAGAAGTTTGTCAGCCAACCATTTTAGATAAAAATTCAAAAAGTGAGCGCATTTTAAAAATTTTTGAGAACACTTTTTCAATGTTTTGAAAATTCTATGTACGGTTATTAGTAGAACTCAAAAAGACGAACAATGTATTCTCATGACTTGTTTTGATAGATGAAGAAATTTCAATCGAAATCTGTACTAGATACCAAGTATATGTATGTAAGCTATGAGAATACAAATTTGAATTATTTGGTATTTGAAAACTTTTAACTTCTCTAAATTTCCTAATTATTTAACAATTAGTCAAGTTATTTCGAGGACTTAGCTTCCAGCGAGTGATGATGCAATCGATTCTTGAATTCCACAGAATTCTTTAAAATGCCATGTAACATTTTTGAATATTTAAAATCTTCTTGAATGTCGAGGGACATTTGAATGGTGAAATGTATGCCGATTTCCTGGAGAATCGATTGCCTGACCTTCTAGAAGATGTACCGTTGAATTGTCGTCAGATACTCGTTTTCCAAAAAGATGGAGCTCCTGCACACAATTCGCTTGTTGCAAGAAGAGTTTTGAATAATATGTTTCCCAATGCTTGGATTGGCACACGCGGTCCACTTGCTCAATGGCCACCAAGATCACCTGATCTTACTTCTTGTGACTTTTTTTATGGGGATTTCTAAAAGAAAAAGTTTATCAGACGCCGGTGCATGCCAGGAAAGAACTTCTTAATCGGCTACAAGAAGCTTTTGCCTTAATTACCCCCGACATGCTTCGGAAACTGTCAAGCAACATTGTGCGGCGCGCTGAATTATGTGCTGAACACGCAGGGCAACATTTTGAACAATATCTAAAATAAAAAATTGTGGGAAAATAATTTTTAAATGAATTTTTGTTTTCAGTAAACTGATACTTTAGTAGTTTTTTCGTAACGAGATAGATTATGTTTCACATATCAAAAAACTTGAAATATTTTCAATGTTGCTTACGTATTATCAAAGCAAATTTTAAAATAAATAAATAAAAAGAACCTAACATTCTTTAGGCTTAGTAGACAATGACTGTAAGATTACAGAATGGAATGAATTCACTTTCGTGATAATTTATTTCAAAGCCTAAATAAGTAGTCTATTTAATTCATGTTTTATGATGATTTTAATTTACATAACATTGAGACTCCTTTAAAAAACAGAAAAGACTTCGGTAAGAACGAGTGCATAAAAATGTAATTGAAATTTAAGTCTGCAGAATTTAAAACAAGATATTCGATTTATGCATTGCATTTTTTTATGAAACTGCAGCTAAAAATGAATTTTGAAGTTGAGATTTGCTATCTGTAATAATTCAGTTTAGATTTAGTTTAGATTCAGTATTTAAATCGGGGAATTCCCTAAAGAAGTGACAGTGATATGTTTAACGAACTTCACGTTGTTTTGAACCTTTGTCTCTGGTCTGACTTTTACGACTTTTTTTACTAACTTGAAGTAAGACATCAACAGTTCGTTCGCGCAAGATGCTCATTAACGCGCGAGAATAACAACCTCCTATTGGCTCACTGCAATTATCAATAGTTTAAAAACTATTGAGCGTACAACATTTTGCCATTGTGACTTGTTGTTTGGTTTTTTACAAGGAATCTGTATATACAAGGAGTATGATGAAGTGTGAATCACCCTGTATAACATAGTAACTGTAGTCAATGTTAAATATTTGTTTGAAATTTATTTATTTATGAAAAGTTCCTAGAACTAAATATAAATTGATAAATTTCAAATTGAAAGTCAAAGCTTTGATATTTAAATAATTTCAAATTGATACAAAGCGCTCTGAACGGATAGCTACAAACTTGTACATTGACAATTGCAGTGCAATTTATCTTTTACAGCCTCAAAAATTAGCGTAATTTATAGACAATATGAAAATAATTGAAGAGAAAGAGTAAGTAAAATGGGTAGTAGGTATTAATTGTAAGGCGACAGCCCTGCCCACTCACCGTAGACAATATGGGACCATCAACTTTTATAGACCTCGTAATCCCTGCATTTAGGGGACGTCCATATAGTTCGGAAGGTACGTTTTCAATTTTAAGATTCTTTTGACACCCTCGTTCACCCACCTGTTGGGCGACCGCAGTTTTGTTTTTTTCATTAACCCGCAAGTAAGTTAGCGTTGGTTAAAATGCGGATTTCACGTTTACTTAGCATGCTTTGTTAAGAAAGTAGTTAAATTTTCCATAAGCTTTGTGAAGCATGAATTGTTTGGAAAATAGTTGTATTTGCAACCAAAAAAATATTATTTTTTATCTACAATGTGGAATCGTTAAATTTTACTTTACGAAACTGTTTAAAAGATGATTTGAAACAAAACATACATGTGCATTTTTTGAACAAAGTAGTTGAATTTCGAATCAGCGAGGTGGACGTGAAAAAAAATTTAAAGGAAGAACTTCAACTTGAAACCAAGTAGGTGACTTTTGAACAAAAGAGTTGAATCTTAAACGAAGATGATCAGTACAAATTGAGTTTGTATGCACTGAATTTGTTAGGTTAACGAACATGTCCTTGAGGGTAACCGACGTTGTGAAATTAGTTAGAGAACCCTTGCGGTTCTCCTTTTTCTTTTTTTTCCACCTCTTCATTTTTCGGTCCCACCTTCAGTTAACTGTGTTCTTTAAGGGAAGAAACATCTTTTTTCAAAGTGAAAGTATTGCAAGTGACGTACAGTGAAGTTCTGAACTCATTGAAGTTATACACATGCACACAGTTTTTGGCATATAATATTCCTAATTCAATTTCATAATTTTTAATTCAGTATCCTGTACAATTTTTTTGGATATTTCATTTTTCTGTTTATCCATTTTTTTCATTCTTGAACTGCATTCATCTGACAATGGGACATACATACGGATGTGTGGACAACAAAAAACGTGCAAATAGCCCGACCGGATCTGAGAAAGAAGGAATGAAAAAAATGTAAGTACTATAAATAACTACGCTTTGCTTTATATTGAATTATGCTTATTTTTAATGTACAAACTCTTCGCCCCTGAAGCAAAGGGTGCCGACCTACTTCTTTTTTGGACTATAAAATGACACTTTGATGCTGTCAATTGCTTTTTTTTAAGAGGCACTATTTATCTCAATTCTACATGGGTAACATGAACAATTTCACTTATGTGCAGTAAAGCAGTGACTGAGTTGTAACACTTGCGATAAAGGCCGTTTTATGAAAGAAAGTTTCATTTTTTACGTAATGATCGAAACTTCGGAAGAAAAAAGTGCAAAAAGAGCATCGCTAAATGAAAGTATTCTACTATCTATTCGTGAAGGGAGTACATAAGGCAATTTTTAGATATTTTTGATATAACATCGGCTGAGGAGTAGATGAGACAGTTTTAAAATATCATTGTCTAACCATGGAATCACCAAGTTCTTTTTATTGAAGATAATCCGGCAGGGAAAACACTGCCACTGACTCCAATCGCCCACAACACGCTGTTGCACTGTAAGTGCAACTTGAAATTACTTTTCGGTTCCTGCGTTGTCGCGGCCACTATGTAACGGTTCCCAGCTTACATTTCTGAGAGGCTGGGAAAAGGGTTACAAAAATGGCGCCCCACGTGGGGCCACAAAAGTACTAAATTGAATAAAAATTCTTTTTTATGAATAAAATTTGAAAATATTCTTTGGAGTCGGGAAGTAAGTAACAAAAGACCGAACCATGATTGTAGGATTTGGATTTCAGCAATTTTTAAATTTTTTTTGCAATGTTAGAAGGACTGGACATTTCCAGACTCGTCCAAGGTACTGTATTATAGTCACTTTGGGTAACTGATTGTTGTTGTACCTATATCGTGATTGAAGAACTTATTTTTGCTTCAATCCAACTTTTTAACGGAAAAAGTTGACAAATCGTACTTTTTCGCTTCTTTTTTAACAGGTATCAACATTTTAGCCTAAAAGTATCTTTTTCTAGGTATACAATATTGTTACAAAAACATTAATTAGTTCGAACAATGTATGATCTTGTAACATCCCTAATTAAAGGTATTACCTTAATGGCTTGGACTAATTTGTAAATGCAAAGAGTGAATTATTTTATTTGAGTTGCATATGTATTGTTCAAACTATTTGGTATTCTTTAAATGCAGCCTTCGATATGAACAAGGTAGATGAACTTTTTTCTTCTATTTTCTTCAATAAGTTCCATTACTTTCTCCTAATTTTATAAATTCTTCAACCTACTCCTAATTTATAAAGCAATTTTCATTTGCTTATGCAAATTCTTTCTACAAAAGCTTTTATGATTCCGCTCGCTTTTTGCGTGTTTTTTCGTGTTATTTGTGTGACTTATCATCTCACTAAGGATTTCGTTTCCTTACCTTCCAGCGTATTCTGCCACTGCGGTCAGAATCTAATTCCCGTTACAGCAAAGAAGCCAACAAGCACAGAAGTCTTCGTAAAGAAGCAAAGACCTTTGTCCTTACATTTTCCATAAGACATAGTTCATGCCTTTATCTAGATTTTCATCGTAAACAACAAATTATTCAAACTTCACATTTCAGCCGGTAATTAGAAATATATCGTCCTCTGACGAATGTGACCCACCAAGAAAATATTCCAATGATGTTGAGGCAGAACGAAAATTAGAAATTGAAAGGAATGAGGCAGCGATGCATCATTTGACTTGTCCTTACACAATGTTATACACAGACAAAGATGTAGGGTATACTGATCCGGATCTCGACATTATAAACAGTTTCAGAGACAATCTGTCTGATACCTTTTCCATGATTATGCCTTTCAAACTGAACTGCACTTTGTTCGCTATGACCGAAGTCAAGCACCTTGAGGGTACTCATCTGGCTGATATTGTGGACGCTGATTTTTGTGAGTGGGACTTGTGGGTTTTGGGATACTTCGGTAGTGGTCTTGCAATTTATGTTGTTGTGTGCCGTAATAATCATCACAAAAAGTCCCTCTCTTTACAAGGCGATTTCACAAAAGCGGAAGTTCACAGGGACGAAGCTGGCAAAAGATCGCACATTGGCGATAAGGGCATCGCTGATTTTAACAAGCGTTCTGGTGGACTTTATGTCGAAGAGAATTTGTGGGAAAGTTTTGCTTCGAAAATTGATGCGATGAAGGAAGAGTTTAAAACTACCATGACAGATTTATCCCACGTGTGCTTTAGCATTCACTCGAACGGTACTCGCAACATTTTTTCGATTCTCGAAACTTTGCTCAAAAATCATTTTCTTCCGCATGCGACGTTATTGAGATATATTCTTGGGGAGATGCCGGAACACACATATGAGCTCTGTGTTGTCTATCGTGAGCTCGCAAAACGTTGCAAAAATGTAACAAAATATCCAAGTTACAGAGCGCAAAGTGTCGGGCACTTTGTCACCCCGTGAAACCTATCATTAGTCCTCCCAAAAGGGAACTTGCAGATGGTTGCGCAGATTTGCTTCCTAGCGCGTGCAAATTGAAAACTTATAACACTGTAAATAAGACCAAAGCTTATGAGCAGAGCGTTGCCTGGCCCCTAAAAATGTGCGCATTTTTTGGTTACTGCGGCAACAGTAGTAAGGAACCTACTAACTACCTGGCAGCACAGTTGGAAGATGATGATGATCCTGAACACAATCTTCGTTCTCTTGCTCACAAAAAAAAAATTGGCTGACTTGGTGAAATATGGGAGTAATTCTTTGTTTCGCCATAAAAGTATGTCTAGTTCTGCTCCGGTTACAAGAGAAACGGGTAATGGTCACCTTGACAGTAGCCTTCGTGACCTTGCAGCTATAGATCTCAATTATGTTAACAGATGCGTACTTACATGGAGTCAATCAAGAAATGGCCAAATATTCGGTTCGAGGTCAGTCATTTCTTTCGAACTGTCCATGAAGTTACCAAGTGTGCTACATCGGACACTTTCATTGATGAGTGGAAAAAAAGTTTGAAGCGATTTATTTTAGGTCGTCCAAACTCCACTCACAAGCTGTCAATGCTGGTCCTACTGGGGGGTACTGATGATAGCTACCAGAAGATTCTAAACATGCGGCTCATAGATCCTCTGGTTCAAACCCTTTCTGTCATCGAAAAGGAGAAGAAGGATTTCTTGCCATCGAAGTCTCAAGTAGCCCGCACATTTTACAACGAAATACTCGTACGTCTTCAAGATAGAAAGGGTGTCGGCTGTTTAGTTAACGTGCTCATGTATTCAATAATAGACCCTCATGACAGAACGAGGGTTAAATGTTTTTTAAGAGGTGTACGCTTTTTAGAATGTTGAAACCTTCCTCAGAGAGGATATGAGACGGCTCAGTATATGTAGAAAATTTTGTTAAACTGCAATCCATGCAATCGATAAACTATGCCACAAAAATCTGAATACCGGGTTCCATTATCTCCAAGATGAGTCGCATTGTCGCTTAGCGAAACATCTTGTACTGGCTTTCGGCATATATGGATACATGCGGTCCCTTTTAACAGTGTCATTTGACAAACCTGACCTTCTCGAGAAATTCCTGATGCGAGATTTTCTGGATCAACGCGTCATCTCTTACAAGAAAGAGCATGATGCTACTTCCAATATTTATTACAGGCTTCCCATGAAAACAGTTGACGACATTGTTCGTTAAATAAATTACCCGACAAGGGTCGCTGCGCAAATATTGCGGAATGCTCTTGCTCCCATGGACGAAACAAGAAACTTCAAAGAATCGCTCAAGCCATCTGTTCTTAAAGAATTGTAAAACAATATTTTGTTACATTGTGAGGTGTGGCCAAGCATTTTTTTTATAGCAAAACACCCTTCGAGTTTGCTCCTATTGTTGGGAAATTCCCAATTGACGAACATGCGGAAAGAGCTCAGCGTTTCTATTTCAAAGGACCAGCCAGAACAACTCGTGGTCGATTCGCTCAAAAGCTCAATCCAGTTGAGTGTATTATCCCCTTTGCCGTTCCTGTTACGAACACCTCAATAACAGAAATGTATTTGCCCAAACGTGACGTTCAGAAGGTCAAGTCTCGCGTTTTCGTGCACAAACGTACTGTCAAACAGGCCAAGCGTCCACTTTCAGTCCACAAAAAGGTCAAGCATCACGCTGCTACTGAGGAGTGTCCTCTTAAAGAGCTTAAGTGTTCTGTCTCTGTCGATGAGTGTTCCCTGGAAGATCATACGGCTCAATTGCAGGTCCAACAGCGTTGCACCTCCATCTTTGCACCTATTGAGCAACAGGTCGATCCAGATAACACCATCGACGAGCAGCAGGTCAAAGAGCACGCGCCTCACGAATGAGTCTCAGAATGAGCATGAGCTTTTAATCAACGAAAGCGCATCTTCGACTCTACACGGCCCCACTATTTCCCAAACTAGTTCTTCTCGACAATTTCACTACAGGACCCATCCATGGCTTGTTCATAAAAAAGGAAAGTCTGGCAGAAAGTCTTTCTTCACTAAATTGAATCGTTCCCGAGCAGTGGAGTATAAGGCGCAGGCGAGAGCGCAACAGCAGCTGCGTTTCTCAAGGCGAACGTGCCCCTGTCAGATTCTTCTTGAAAGAATTTTCCCTTCAGTAGTCGTGAAGAAGCCAAATATTGTAAAAACGACAATTTTGCCGCACAACGTTATAATCATTACATCCACGGCCTGCAAGGATGATAACATAACTGAAGAGAGTACGGCCAACTTCTACGACGGTGTCACTGACGCAAGTTCTTCTTCAAGTGGTGCTGAAGAACCCAACGACTCGCAAAAAGAAACAACCATCCATTCACGTACATCAGACGTTGCAGAATCCGCCGAAGTTCCGCCTTCTCGCAAAAGGAGCTTCCCGTCCATGGTACGTGATGATAACACTGTGTGACAGTGATCTTGCACTTTTATGGAGACCTAGCACAAGTTGTAGATCTAGTAAAACTAAAAAAACTGTGTAGGAGAAATTTCCCATACACCCCCAAAATCTCATTTTTTGGCTAGAAAATCGTTTTTGGGAGTTTTATGAGAAAAATCACTCATAACTTCCGTAATTTTTATCCGATTTGAACTCTTTTTTTCGTTTTAAAGCGGAAAAACAGGCCTTTCAGACTGTTTATTTCTTATTTTGTTTAAATAAAAACTGACGAGACTGTAGTTGAAAGTATTTGCGATTTTTCGATTTTTTCCCATTTGTCCAAGTTTGACGATATATTTACGATATTACTCGGGTTTAAAGATTTTTTTTACACAATATTTTGAAAGTAAATTTGATTCTGTGCGAATGAGCTATTTTCGAATCAAATTCGAAGAGAATTGACGAAGTTGTGTGAGTTTTAAGATTTTAAGAACTTTTTGCTAAATTTTCATGTACGTAGCGGACGTGAGAAGGGTATTTCTCGAGACGCTCCATCATTCAAAGTTTCAGTGCTTACTTTAAATTTGTGAGAAAAATATGTGTGATAATCGCAATAAGTTTTGTTTTATATGTGGTTTGTTTGTGGATCAGCAGCATCGTTTGAAGTTAAAAAATAATAAAGCTGTGATTGATGGCTACAACGATTTTTTCAAACTTCAATATACTACCTCTGATCGCTGGTATGAACCAGATTTCGCGTGTCTCGACTGTTCATCGAAGTTCAAGAAATGGAAATCGAAAAGTTGCCATAAAGTTCGAATTTCTTTATCTTCTCCGATGATATGGCATCATCAGCCTTACCAGAAACCGAAGGACTGCTATTTTTGTCAAACAGGAGTATACGGTCATCTTTTTAAAACACGAAAACGCATAAAGTATGCTAATGTTGTGATTGTAACGAAACCCGAAGTCCTAAACGATATGGTTGACTCAACTGCAGTTCAAGAATTGAAGAATGTCCAACTCGATGATAATGATCAAGCTGATGATCATAAAGCTGATGATGAAGAATATCTTCCGTGTACATCAAGTTCAAGTGAAAGACATGCAACATCAAATGTGGACTTTCAGGATCTTTCACGTGATTTAGGTATATCAAGAAGACCGTATGAGGTGCTGGCTTCTCGGTTGAAGCAAAAGAATTTGGTGGAAGATGACTTTAAGATCACGGTGCCTCGGATAGACGATCGAATTTCTTACAAAGAAATTTTCAATATTAACGATCGCGATATCACAGTAGTATGGTAGATTTTATTGTCGTTAAAAATCTGAAAAATGAGAAGATATTTTTTTTTCATTCAATGATACTAATTTATACAAAATCAATGTGAAAAGATTGAACAATTTAGTTCGTTTTGTGAAATGTCAGTGGGCGTTCTGTGTTATACATTGAGAAGCGAAAATCTGTTATTTTACTGATAAGTAGGGATGTTCGATTCTCTTAGAAAAAATCGATTCTAGAATCGATTCTGAATCGAATCATAAAGAATCGATTTTTTTGCAAGAATTGATCTACAATAAATTAATGCTTAAAAATAACTGTTTTTAACAACAAGTATTAATAAGTATTAAGAATAATAATAGTAATAATAATAATAATTAATAATATATCAATAAGTATTAATAATATCAATAAGAGTATTAGAATTTACTAAAAAATCAGTTGGGAAATAATTGAAAACAAAGATGTCAATATTTGTTAGATAAAAAAATTCTTCAATTTTTAAGCTTAATTTGAGACTCCCACAGAAGATGAAAGCAGTGGATGGAAGCAGAAGCTGATGAGAGTGAAAGAGACAAATAGATCTAACCGTCTCTTTCACGCTTATGAATTTTCGCTTTCATCCACTGCTTTCATCTGCTATGGGAGTCCACCATTTACGGTACGTTCAGATATTTGGCGCCGTCGTGGCTGTAAAATCCGAAATAGCCAATCAAAACGTTGCTTTAAAAAGGTAGACGAATAGTAATCCTTTGTTACCGTTCATACCTCTTTCTCTTTCTGCAGGCGATATCGCGATATATCGAACGTACGTAGAACTTAATTTGTGAGTTCCCTTGTAATAAATAATAATTTTTTTTTTAAAATCGACTTTTCGATTCTCAAGGTAAAGAATCGATTCTCTAAAGAATCGAATAGCAAAGAATCGGGTGTAAAAAATCGATTTTTTTACAAGAATCGATTTTTTGGAGAATCGGATCGGAATCGAACATCCCTACTGATAAGGAAGTTATAAGTCGTCCATCCTTTTTAATTTTAAAGGGACCTGACAATTCTTTGTGTACTACGAAAATTAGTTATTCATACAGTTTACATATTCAAATGTACTACTTTAAATAGTTATTGAAGCTACTTGTTCTAGTGATCTTTCTTTTTACAATTTGAACTAGTAATGCTGACTCTAGGTTTTGTAAGATTTGAGATGACTATCTCATTCAGTACCAAAAACTATTTGAATTATTTCTTGTACAATGCGAACAAGTAAACTTCAAGTTATGAATACATAGAAGTGCATCTAACTATCCATTTTTTTTCGTGTGCACTTTTCTTTTTGTTTTCCTGATGGGCCTCGCCTTCACTTTCCAGTGACCAGAGTCCCCTGGAAGACCACGTTCGTAGAAATTTTTCTCCCTGCTACTTCGTTCTCGTTCTGCCATTTGCCTTCTGTCAAAAACCACTCAAAAATTTCTTCCCGCAAAATTTTTAGAAAGTAAGACAGGTGAGTCCTTAACCACGCCACATCATATTTGACTACCTACACACATTCAGGAAATCGGTCGATAAACCGTGTCTGTCTACAATCTACAAAACATTTTCTTTACAATTCAAAGTGGCCATTCAGAAACAAAAAAAAACAGCTGAGTCGATTTGAAATTGTCTTTTAGACAGGCTGTTAACCTCAAAACGTGCTTTTGGCCTCACACAGGTAATGCACGTCATGTAGCTGCCTTTTCAATCTTACCCGAATATCTGCGGTTCTCCTTGCGAAACCAATAGATTTGAACTTGAATCAATCTCGGTAGTACATGTACATCCAAAATATCAATCTCTTTTTTTCCGCGTTGAGCCACGCACCATCCACGATTGCATCTTTGCCCTTCTTGTCGTAGTCTCGACATTTTTCTTCCACCATTTCTGCCTCGGTGTCAATGAAGAACCCTTGGCGAGCTAAAAAGTCTTTCTGCAAAAAAAAGTTCTTTTCATTAAAGGGCCTAGGGAATTAAATTAGATTACATCTATTTGCCTATTTTGATAGGCATATTGAATGTATATTTTCACTTACACGGTAGAATTCATACGAGAATTTTGTGACGCCTTCATTGGTCAGTCGCTTCCTCGCATGTTCGCAGAGATCGAAGGTATTGGTGAAGAACACACTTGTTTCTCTCACCTCCTTTAATTCGGCCCTACAATTGAAAAAACTAAATAAGTGACTAATTCTCATTGTATTATATATTATTCGGCAGGCCTGAAGACAATGTCTGAGGAGAACGCAAGCGTTTTATTTGGCTTTTGAGTTCGACTCATGTTACACTTACATAACAGATCTCGATGAACAGCAGATTTGATGCATCCTGTAAATTATTGTTTCTGAGCACGGATGCAAGCCAATCAATTTCAGATGTTTCAGCACCACTCTCAGGACCTCTGAATCAAATTCGGCTTCACCTACTGCATTAATGAGTGCCGTTTGCACTGCTTCGCGGACAATTCTGTACCGGACAATTGGAATCATGTTTGGAATCGTTTCCAGCATGTTTCTTGCTTCCTGTAAAGTTAAAAAACTGTCAGTACGTGATTTTCGCACAGTCCATGCACACTGGTATTCAACCTCAATGTTACGTCAGACCTTTCTCACTCCAACAATTTATGTAAAGAGAGGGAGATAGTTGTTCGCACGCGATTTATCCTTACAATTGTTTGCATTTCTTCAAGCTTGTCACTTATTACCAATTCTAAAATCTGATCGAAAAGAACGTCGCACGATCGCACATTTCTCCCTTAGGTTACAAGGTACTCTTAAATTAAGAATTTCGCTTACTTAATTAAAAATATTACTAAGAATATGCCTGTAAGAATATGATACTCTCAGTATTAGAATATCGTTTTTTCAGTGTAACCTTAAATCTTCACCCACTTTCTGGATTCGCTCAAGGGCGGGCGGAAGATTAACGTAAGGAAGCACTGGAGTATGCTGGTGCGCTCGACCTGGGGATTGGCATCGTATTGTATGTTTCTTGGGTGTCTTCAGCTCGGAATCTCCTTCATAATGCCCACCTGACTGGCCTTCATACCATGCCCTGTTATTATGGTGGACGTAGTCATCTTCGTCGCTGTCGTCTGGATACAGAAGGGATAGGTTAGAATAATTTTAAAAATACTGTCATCAACAAAAACCGTACGTTCAATTTATTTTTGCATGCATATTACCAACCTTATCTCTGCTTCTCTCGGTTTCTGCGTCTTTGTCCCCAATTTCAAAAAGGTCTTTCATTGACTGGTAGACATCCATTGCAGCCCTTTTATTTGCATTTTTCTTCCTGTTCTTCAATATGCAACTAAGCCTTTCTGCATTTTCTTTCCAACCCTTCTTGGTAGGCTTCACACTTGATGGGCCAGCAACTGCTCCAGGTTGCTGCAGAAGAGCCGGGGGTGGGACATTGCGGCGTTTCCGTTGAGATGGAACAGAAGCCATGATTTTATACCTTGAAATTCTGAATATAATTAGAATACTAAAGTCTTAGTTGGATACTATGGGTAATATGGGTAGTTTGGTTATATACATTTGAATCTTGGAAGAAGAGAAGTCTGGAAAAGCAGGATACCTACACAAAATGGGAATGTCATTAAATGAATCAGTGGATGGATGGTGTATGATCAAATCAGTTTGGCTACTGATTATAATGCACATATGCAAATGAAACATAACCATCTGTCACAAAGTTAAGAAAAGTGCAGGCGACCTCTGCAACGGCATGATATGCTGAAAGAGAAAATGAACAACGGCCATAAATTGCCGGAGGACAATACTCAACCTAAATTCATTAAAGAATTCATTATGTACTTACTTGATAATACTCGAAAAGTAGCACGTGCTGAGGTCCTGGACGCGAACCAGCGAACTAGCGTACAATTGGAAATGATTACTAATACATCCAAGTTATCCCGCGTAGAAAATTATCTGGGAACTATTCGTGACGACGTAATCTCGCGCTGGTCAGTCGGTCTTTTGAAAATCTATTTTGCATCGTACCTCAATCGAAAGTTCGACTTCCGATGCCTGTGGAGCGGATCGAAAATCGAATGTTCTTCCCTAGGGTTGAAAATTCGATTGTCGACCCGCTCCACAGGAAACTCAAAGCGAATTCGAAACTCGTGTGATATCAGCCCTCGCTTCGCTCGAGCAGCTAACTTTACGCTCGTGAAATCGTTGCCTTTCGACCATCGTCACGCAATATACTATTAGTTTGCTGACGTTAAGAATCAAGTAGGGGATGCAGGAAGAACTAAGAAAAATTAAGCAGATAATATATTATTAACAAATTATTTTCTTGTAAAACATGCAACAATCCCATTCAATAAATAAAATTTTAATTTAATCTTAATGAACAATGGCTCATTTTGTTCTGTGAAACATTCTCTACAATTAGTACAGCTTTGTTGAAGAAACAACTTATTTCAACGGAATACAATCCGAAAATTGTAAAGAATGTTTCAAACAATAAAATGATTGGACTGAATATAATCTTCTAAGTCTGTTTCGAAAAATCCGACTCAATCTAAACTTGAGATGGTTCGAAAAATTCAGAAAATTTTTGGAAAACTTTGAAGATACTCCTCCTTATACATACGTTCTCTTCCTCCTTCTTTGTTTCATTATCAGTTTTGATACAGCACAGTTCCTTGAATGTTGTGAACCATATCCTTTTTGTCACGGCTTCTTTTTCGGCTGAGGTTTCTGCCTTTTTCCGTTCCAGCGTCTATCCTGCTGGGCGATCGCCCTCAACGCCTCGTTGTTCTTGGACGATCCAGATTGGCCGAGAACAGGCAGTGGCCAAAGACCTCTCACCTCCTTGGATGCCATTGGCGAGTCGACCTTCCTGTGGACATGAAAGGTCGTATCGTTCATTTTATTCCTTTTAATTATTCGCAACAAGCATGGAGAACAGTAAGTGGAAATCAAATTCAAAAATAAGCACTTTAGATCACGTGAGCATTAATTGCCTAAGCAGAAGGCTATCAAATTGTTTTCGTATGACCGGGAATTTTAAAACTAATAATCGCCCAAACCACTTGGAACAATCCAAGCACAATCTTATTGTTGAACTGGCGGAATTGCCTAAGAATGGCTCAAGGAGCGTATGCTACCGCTCGATCCTACGTGAATAATTGCCAAGACACGAACATGAACGAAAGTGGTTTAAAGTTGTATGTCGAAATGCACCTGTGGGAGGATTTTGCTCGTTTAGTTGATGCTGAGAAAGAACTTTTCAAGGAAAAAGACGCAGGTTTGACATTTGTATGTTTCACGGTTCATGAAAACGGCAAACGATACGATTTGAATATCCTACTTGAAACATTGAAACGGGATTTCGTTCCTAATTCCGAATATAATTTCATCATCATAGATGTGGCTTTGGAAATCCGTCCCGATTCGAACCTGGCCCAGCATCTGTACCAGCTGTGCGGCATTAATCGCCAGCTGCGAAAACGAGGTCTTCCCATCCACACGTACACATTATGCATGCTAAACGCAGTCAGAATGTCTTCAATTCTGGGCGTTTCCAAACGTGAAGTTGCGGAAGATTTTTGTGACTTTGATGCTTGAAACTGAAAACTGAATTGAATTTTTCGAAGTCAAAGCTTCTGAAAGTTCAGAATTTTTAATTGTTAGTAAGCGTTGAAAATGAGGCAGATCTCAACTTCATTAAAAACTGAACCAATTTTTGATTACCTAGAAGCGCTATTTTGAAACGTTTTTATATGCTTCCCCTTTGAATTTTAAATTATTTCATGCACATCAAAATCGTTCAAAAATTAACATTTTGCAAACTGTCAATCGTAATCTTCAAAATTATAACATATCAATTTTAATTGCAAAATTATTACTCATGATAGAGAAAAATGGAAAATTCAGGGTTCAACATGAACTTTCCAGCTCAAACAATTTTTATCTGTTTTGATTTTAAGCCAAACATAATTTTCAAAAACTTTTTAAATATAAATCCTTTGACTTCTAACACTTCATTCAGGATCATTATTCGTTCTTAGAATCTTTCAATCAAATATATTCAAATGATTCATTCGTGAAAATGTTTAAGTAAAAGTTTGAAATATTATTATGTTAAAGAATTCAAAATATTATGCAAAAGAAGATGGCTCTTCTTCCAATTTTTCAAATTGCAGCATTTAGGGCTTTTAATTTTGAAATTTTGTTTTTCTTTAAGTTGAATTTTAAGTGTTCAATATTCAATTTTAAGTTGTCTCATTACGATTCTACGAGTTTGAAAATAAAAAAAAAAAGGACATAGCAGGACAAGCGTGTGTGTGCTGCCCCCGACCCGATCTGGTCCATATTTCCATGATAAGATGGCATCAGCTGGTAGTGAAATACCCTGAAGCATTATCACCCAGAAATAATTTTTATGGGAGTCGTGTACTCGACTGATTATTAGGATGCTGGAAAAATTTATGAACTTTTTTCTACAAACATATCCTCAAAAAACAAAATTGGAAAATTCTGAAATTTCTTTTTATGGGTTTTGTTCCGAGTACCACTTTCATCTTTCACCTGAAAAATCTTCAATTCATGTCCTAAAACATATTTGATCCCCAAAAGGATCAAAGAGGTAGAGCATAGTTCGAAAAAATAAAAACCGTGAGTGCACCGTACGCAGCTTTGTTCCGTCATTCCCAACTGTTCCAGCAATATTTGCTTGCTTTTTCGATGTGTGTTCATTCTTCAATAACGTTTGTTCCTTCACTGGAGTTGAAAGCCCGTTTCAGCGTTACAGAATTTGCTTCGTCACCAACTGTTTCAACGATATTCATTTGTTCCGCCACTTCAACAATTCACTTGTTTTTTCGTTGTTTGTTCATTCTTCAATAACGCCTGTTCCTTACCTAAAGTTGAAAGCCCTTTTCGGCGTCGCAGGATTTGTTTCGATACTAACTGTTTCAGCGATATTCATTTGTTCCATCGCTTCAACTGTTTCAGCAACATTCACTTGCTTTTTCATTCTTTAGTAACGTCTGTTCTTCCCTGGATTTGAAAGCCATTTTAGGCGTCGCAGAATTTGTTTCGACACCAACTGTTTCAGCGATATTCATTTGTTCCATCGCTTCAACTGCTTCAGCAACATTCACTCGTTTTTTCATTCTTTAGTAACGTCGGTTCCTTCACTGGAGCTGAAAGCCGTTGTTGTAACTGCTATTCATACTCTCGAATTGAGAGTTGTTTTTTTGAAAAGATCCGACTACGGTAAAGAAATGGAGTTGGTGTAGCCACAAGGTTTTCAGATTTGGAAAACGAAATTTCGTCTAGATTTAAAAATCTTCAATCAAGGAGATGACACTTGAACTAAAAAAAATTACTTTCGAACAAATTAATTGAATGCTTAAAACAAAAAGATGACAATATGGTTGAATGTATTTGTGCCTTTCTCGCACAGTACAATCAGTCACTGTTGGGATAGATTTTGACATTGAATGTCTTGATTGTCCGCCTGCAGAGTGGGCAAGTTCGGTTTTGTAAGTGCCACTTTTTGATGCACTTGAAACAAAACTGATGCTGACAGGGTCTTACGGTTGTCATTGTTTTTTTTTTGTAGTTCGTCCGGGCAAATCGGACAGCACTTTTTCTCTGCTTCCATCTTGTTCTTAAGAAACGAGCGCACAACAGGATAACTGAAATCAAACAACAAATTCTGGTCGTACCACTCATGACCTAAGAATACGCGGTCGAACCCATGATCTAAGAATATACGGTGTAGCCATAAGCGCTCCCAATTTCGTCCCAGCCGCGCTCTACCACAGGCAACCATCTTGCTTATTAGCGGTGTATTTAGGGCAAATAGCACCCACGGCAAGCATTGAAAATTGTACGCTGCTGCACTGTAAAAAATGTCCTCGAAATTTCACATATTCTGCCATGGTAAAATTGCACTGATGCATAAAATACGCCGCGGCAGCGCATGTGTTGTAATAATAAAATGTATTATCGTAGATAACGATGAAACAATCCCATGTAGCATAGAACTTGATCGTTTATTCGGTATACGTGTCAAAGCGTGTCAAAAAGTTGCCCTTTTTTTTGTTTCTACAGAGAGAGAGAAATATAATATTCAATATGTGTAAAAATACAAACGAGCATTTATGTGTAAGAGGGCGCGCATCCACGTTGTGGGCATTGCGCACCTTATTTGCACTTTGAAGTTCGATATAATTTAGATAGATAAACGTTCATTTTACAGCCTGCTGGCCTTAAAAAAATGGACTTGCTTGAACTTCCATTTTTTCACAGAATTTTCATAAAAATAATCCTTGAACACTAACATACATCCATTCCTTATCTGTAAGACCGCACGCTCTTATCGCCTTGCCTTCCTCGCTTCGACTCGCCTCGCTCGCATGTCCCTACTGTCTCGCCTTGCCTCGCTTGCCAACCTCTGTTTTCGCGGCTAATACCTACTACTTATTTAATATTTAGGTACAGTTGGAGCTTGACTGAACGAAACGAAAAAGAGGCCCAACAAATCGGCATTGCAAATAAATTTCATATACAATGCGGACAAAGGAGAACAAAAGTTCACAATGAATCATAGTGCAATTTACAATTTTATTCTTTCTTTTTGTACATTATTGATATAATATAAAGACGGTGGATACATGGGATGAGAATAAAATTATTATTAATTATTACTCATTTACAATTACATATTGACTAGGGTTACCAAACGTCCCCTTTCGTGAGGACATTTCATCTTTTACAGGTTGTATTTTAATCCTCATCGCTGTTATCAATCACAAGAATATAATTTTTTTTTAAATACATCGCTGAATATTTGAGCTGGTTGAATAATCTTTGATACATACCTTGCATGTGACAGGTAATACACGATGACAGCAATGTGTGAACAGCAGCCAGCAGTTCGCCTGCCATTAGCACACTCACATGTATAGTATGTTACGCCTGAAACTCCAACACTATGAGGCTTGTACCTAATAAAAAATCTATATGGTGTTCGAGAAATGTGTCGTGATTGGACCTTGAATTTAAGCACATTGGATTCTTCTTTCGCACACTCAATAACCAGTTTTCCATCAATATCTAACATTTCTGCCAAATAAGATACAACTTGAGAAAGCTGATATGATCCAGTGAAAAAGACCACTAAATCTCTTTCTGTCATTTCTGGAAAATCTAGTATTTCTTCTGAAGTGACTGCTTGAAAGGGAGTTTATCGTCGAATCCACCTCTTTTCCTCTGTCTCAGTATCTGGTGTATTTTGCATATATTTTCGAACATGCATTCTTTCCAAGATTTCATTTATAGCTTCTACACGGAAAAAATTTGTACTGGAGGAATTACTGAACTGGTTGCGTTGTGGCGGATATGAGAAAAATTCGGTGAATTAACAATAACTGTTCTGTAAATCATTTCGAACTGTTGGGTCATAATTACAGAACTGATAATAAGTACTAAAAATCGGTGCCGTAAAAGTTCAAAATGATTATTACGAATAAGTTGAAGAGAAACTACATCTGTGCTGTGAGAACCACGGTTCTCGGTCGCTTAAAATTACAGAACTCTACTGTGCTTTGGAATAAACATGGACGTGGCGGCACGCTGCACATGTGTGTGTCGCAAACACAGTTGCGATACGACAGTAGTGTTACGTCAGTGTGTGTCACTGATGTGCGTCCCGTCATCGTATCAGCGAGATTCAATAAATAATCAATAATCAAAATTACAAAAACAAAAAATCAATGGAATCACCATGTACATTTCGCATTGGTCCCACTTTTTTTTATATCTTAAACTAATTACTTTGAAAATTGATAAACAATTGCTCACGTGAGGTTTTAAAATTGTGTACGACTTTGGCAACGAAGCTAACTCTCGTTATTCAACACAGCGTTGTATCTAAATTTAAAATATTTTTAAATTTAATTTTCTTGACAAAAAATCTCATTAATTAAAAATTTACTGAGAAAAGTGCTTCATTAATGAATTCTGTAAATGAGGTGACTTCCTAAAACCAAAAATGTATAATAGTTCGTTATTTTGACATCGTCGAAGCTTCAAAATGCTTGAACGTTTTGAATAATTTATTTCAATTGTTTTCAACCTTTACATCACAAAATAAACAATTTTACTGATGTAATAAAAATAAAGTTATCGCATAGTAGTTAGACTTAATTTTTTCAGTAGTGTATGGAAGTAGTTTTGGAAGGAGTAGACTTACACAATTTCAGTAAAATGTTAATACAATTGACAGGATTATTAGATCAGGAGCTGTTTTAATATTTAAATAAGCTATATATCCCAGATTTTTTCTATTTTTCTTCTTCAGAGTTATTCATCCCAAAAAATATTAGAAACCCACATAGAATTAGTGAAATATAATTAGTGAATAAAAATCTGATAAAATTCATAGAATTTGAGGTGAATTTAAAAACCTTCTAATTGAATTTAAAAAATTGAAAATTTAAATAAAATCCATTGAATTCAGTGGTTTTGAAAAAAAACTAGGAAATTGGTGTAGATCTGAATTTAATAATGTCGTTAACCCTTGGAATCTTTGTTTTAATTTTTTTGAAAGAAAAGTCACTAAAGTGATATATTATAATATTAAATGAATGAATATAATATTCAATGAATGAAATGTTATAAAAATCTTGAAAGTTAGGTTTCGGATTATGTTACACGTAGCAAGTCTTACTTTGTGAATGTAAAAAATCATCTGCTTTTCGTAATAATTTTATGTAAATTCAAAACACTTGTGACATTTATATTTAATTTACTAGAATATTTTTCGCTATCATTAGAGGAACTTCTTTAAATCATATACAATGTTCTCGAATCAAATAAGATTTTCTGTGAAATCTATAGAAGAATGTATCCTTCACCTTGCTGGAGAATAAACCTAGTTTTTTTTCTCTACAGAAAGGTTAATTAGTGCGCGCATATAGTGGATTTTTCCAGTATTATTTATTCAATAGGTTTGAGTACCTATTCTTATAAATGTATTAACAAGAGTTTTCCATACAAAATTTGTTTTATTTCATATCTTAAACCTTTTGGAAAGTAGAGGAATTGGTTTTAACTGATTTTTAAATTCAGTGTCTTGATACGCTACTTTCTAAAAATCATTTCCAATTCCCAAAAATTAAATTTTTTGTATTAAAAATATTTTCGAAACTAGAAATTATATTTCAGTTCAAGTAAAATAATAATGATTCTTGTCTTAACCTGTAAACTGAATTTTCTTTTATTCAAGACAAATATATTTTTTTTACAAGTCCATTACTATAGAAAGAAATATATTTTTACATTAAAAATGGATCCTGCTATACTGAACATTAATAGAAACTTTTATAATTATATCGTCTCACATTTAAACTTTTGAAATTAAAACATTTAATGCATGATTTATTATGATTATGTTTAAAATTAAACAATCTTTTAAAAGAATTCAATTTTTTAAGTTTACAATTTCAAATTTAAAAAGTGTGAAATTCGGAATTATAAAATCAGGGTGTCTAGCAACCCGGGAAATCCGAGAATTTGCCTGGAATCTTGTGTATCTTGAAAAATACGGGAAAATAATGGAAATTCCTGAGCAGATCTGGGAAATATGTGGTCACAAATTTAGGTAGAAATTTTCATTTTCTGCGTGGAATTATTATTATAAAGTTATACGATTCAATGGTAAAAGCGCGTGACGATTTGGTCGTGGTCGATCAGAAGCTGTGAAACTTTTGAAATTTACTAACCAAAACCAGGGGCAGGTAATCAATCCGTCTACTGATGCCAGAATAAAAGTGAAAGATTTTTTTGATTTTTTCTAGTAAATTCTTGATCGTATTATCGTCCTGAGTTTTGAATTATAAACTATTGGCATTGAAACTTAAAATTGTTTTCATTTAAACGCTGAATACTTTATGCGTATAAAAAGGAAGCTCTCAATATTATTCAATGGAATAATTTTAAATGAAATGACATATAAATCCACGTTTTTATTTTCCATGCTCTAAATGGAAGAATGAATCAATACATTTTTAAATTTTGAAAATTATATAATTTTGAAGACAGTTTTGATTAGAAACATTAAAAATTAAACATTTTTCAATTGATGGTTTAAAATCAAATTTTTAATTTGAAGTCGTTTGCAATAAATAATTGGTCAGTTGTTATTTATAAATTAAAAATGTCACTTGCAGTTTCGAAATTCAACAAAATGAAACAATTAAAACTCTTACCTTGAAAGGTTAAACTTTGCACTCAACGATTTAAGACTTTATATTTGAAACAATTCACTTTCAAATTGTTTAATTTAGAATATTTGATTTATATGTCATTGCTTATTTTAAATAAACAGCCGAATACTGCTAGATATTTTGAAAATGCCTTTTTTAATTAAAAAATTTCAATTCGGAATGGGTTAAAAATGGAATATTTAAAACTGAAACAATATTTGAACGCGTGTAATTTGAAATTAAATAAAAGAGTTTAATTATGAGTCTATTCACTTTAAATTATTTAAAAATTGAAAATAGTTTACAAAGTTTCAATCGAACGTTAACACTTGTTTAACTACTAAATTTGCCACTTTCCGGTTTTCCGGGTTTAAAAAAATCCTGGACATTAACCGGTCTAGCGGATACCACATTTTAAAATTATTAGTTTTAAGGTAAAAAATTGAAAATTCAAAAGGTCGAAAAAATAAATTTTTCCCAACATTGTTTTCATGTTTTTTTGAACATCAAAGTATATATTTGTTCTGGAAAAGTTTTAATTAGAAGTTTTTTCCCAAGTTTTACTTTTTATTCATATTAGTATTTACTTCAGTCATTGCTACACTATTTTCAATCTACGCATATATGTTGGAATTTTTACCCATACATTTTTTTAACATTTTCTTATAATTTTTGTATGTTTTGTTTTGAGCGATATGGTAAAACATACAACATTTCGACATCAAATATTTAATACTATGTTCAAATATTTTTGACCAAAAATGTTGACCAAAAATTTTGGGTCCGGCACTGGTCGTTTCTCACAAGCGGTGAGAATTTTCTTGGTTAGTATATAAGGACCACTTCGGCCAATATCCTCAGCGTGCGATATTCTGCGTTAGGGAAGTGCGTTGCGTGCACTATACCATGTATGTATATACGTTAGGTTAGGCTATAGAATCATATTATGTTTGTGTGCGTACAATAAGTTAAGAATGTATCTCTCGTGGGTGTCCTCCGTCCGTCCTTGCTTCCTTCCTTCTACTATACAAAGTAGTAGTATATAAATCGGAATTTTTTTTCGTGTTGGAAACGACGGCGCGGTGATGTAGAAATCACAGAACTCTGCCGTGTTTTTGATTTGAGAAGCGTTCTGTGAAATATCCAGTCCTCCACTTTGTTTTTAACGGACTTTATTTTCGCAAATTTTAAAGCTTCCTGTTGCTAAAATTACTGTCCCATTTAATAATTCTTCCTGCATTATATTTAATTCTCATAGAAAAAGTTCTGTAGAATTTAAAATAACGTAGGTCTGTAATTATTACGGATTTTTTCTCATATCCGCCACATCGGAACTAATTCTGTAATTTCTCAAGTACAAATTTTTTCCGTGTACGTCAGATTGCAGCCTTTCACCATAAGTATTATTAAGAAATGATGCAATTTTAAAAAAGATACCAACTTTCAGTATTAGCTTGCTGTCTATTTTGTGATCCAAAAGCCGATACTTATGTTTAAGAATACCGTGAACAGCTTCTACTGCCCAACGAATTTGAGCCTATTGGCAATGTAATTTCAGCAAGGTCAGACGAAAAAATTATTTCTTTCCGCTTAAAAACACCAAAAATATACATTTGTTTATATAACTTGTTTATAAAATAAACCAATATTGAAAGGTGGGGAGAAAGTTTCCAGAAAATGTTATTGCCAACATAATTTTAGCAAATACAGAAGATAAAACGGTTTATTCTCACCTGAAATACCCTAAAATGTGCATTTGTTTATATAATTTGTTAATAAAATAAACAAATATTGATGGGTTATACAATTTTTCCCAGAAAAAATCATTGGCAATGTAATTTCAGCAAGGTCAGAAGAAAAAATGATTTCTTTTTGCTTAAGAACACCAAAAATGTACATTTGTTTATATAAATTGTTTATAAAATAAATCAATATTGATAGGTCGGGAGAAAGTTTCCAGGAAACGTTATTTTCATTATAATTTTAGCAAAGGCAGCAGAAAATCGGTTTATTTTCACCTAAAATACCCTAAAATGTGCATTTGTTTATAAAATAAACAAATATTGATGGGTTAGAAACTTTTTTTCAGAACAAATCATTGGTAATGTAATTTCAGCAAGGTGAGGAGAAAAAATTATTTCTTTCCAGTCAAAATCAAATGTTGATTATTTGTTAACACAATTTCTTTATAACAATTAACTATGCAAGTTGACAATTTTTTTCATCTTGCCCATACCCTTGTGCATTAAACGCAAGGGACGAGACGTATAAGAAAAATTTTATCTAGAAGATAAAAAATAAAATTTTTTAAATCGACACTTTTTCCGTTGTTTGCATTAACATAAAAATTAAATAAACAAAAAAATGAAAAATCTACTCTGACCATTTTTTTAAGAATTTAGTTCTGAGTTATTAAAAAAAAAGAAAACTGAAATCGGTGCGAAATTGCGTTCTAAATGTAATTTTGAACCTCGATTTCCGATTTCACCCCACTGTGCGTTGCTGGAATGATAGCTCCAGCATGCACTTGGCGGCCAATTCTGGCCCAGACTCTAGCCGCCATCACTTATGCGTTACTGGCTGCCATTATCGGCTCAGCAATGGGTACTGATATCGCCCCTACCTCGGCTGCCAATATCGTGTCATTGCTGAAATGATAACTCCAGTATGCACTAGACGGCCAATTCTGGCCCAGACTCTGGCCGCCATCACCGGAATAGATACAAAAAATAAAAAATCATTGAATTATTTTTAGGACGCCACTATATATGTAGAGTGAATACATATATTACATTTTTAAATATTATATTACAAGTAAAATTTCTAACGGTACGGGGCATCGAACCTACATTTATACCAAAATCTATCGCCTAGCAGTCGGGAGTCTTAACCATTGCGCTAAACCTGCTAGTTGAAATTTGATGAAAAAGCCATCCTCATAAGCTATAGCTCAAAAAAGTTAAAACACTAAATTTAAAACTCTCTTTTACTAATGAAATATTTATTATCATACGACATTATGTTAATGTACAATATACGAACTGTTAACAGGAATATCAATAAAATAATTTTTAAAGAAATAATTTATTTTAATCCATACTGTTTAGTCTTCCCACTCAGCATCCATCCATATTATTGTTTAGTAATAACGGTATTGTTGAATCTTTTATTTATTGCTAGCAATACAAATTGAATGCGAGATCTGAAAAGTTATAATTTCTATCGCACGAAACCTTTTCGTGCATAGGACAGCCCTGGAATAGAAAAAGGCAGAAAAACCTCTCAAACGTCTCTCTAAATCCCTTTTTTTAAATTAAAATTTATAAGTAAATTAAAGTTATAAGTACATAAAGTACGAAAAGAAACAACAATGAAATGTTCAACTTGTGACACGGAATTCACGGAGAATTCACGAAGAAAAAGAAAAGAAAGTAAAGAATAATTGATTAATTGCACAACAGTGAGGTAAAATGAGAATCGCTAGGGACGTCAACATTCTCAGGGATGAAGGTAGATAATACTCATTAAGTCACTAAATAAAAGTAGAATATATTTAAAAATTGACGTATAATGATCCGGGTGATAAAAAAACATCGGACGGCACTGGACAACTGACTTCGAACTTCGAGGCGGGAGATCCCCGAAGACTGATGTTTGAAAATAAGGTTGAATTTATAACGAAAAAATATAAATTTTCTACCTAAATAATTGAATTTCTCATAGAAGAGAAAATGTTTCTAACAAAATAAGTAAATGTTCAACTTGAAAAGATCAATTTTCTAGCAAAAATGAAGTAGCTACCTTTTTCGTTGTGAACATTATTTTTTACAACAACAAAAAACATATTTTCAATAAAATTTGTTCAATCTTCAATAATAGAAATAAACTTTCAACTAAAATAATGCATCTTCAAAGAAAAACAATAAAAAACAACATTGCAGCAATTAGGTAAATTTCCAACCGAAAAGATGAATTTTCGATGAAAACAAGACCAATGTTCAACTAAAAAATATATTTTGAACAAAGAATAGAATAGTTTAATTTTCAGAGAGAGAAATAATTTTGTGAACAAATAAAATGAATTTTCAATAGAATAGTTAAATTTTCAACCGAAAAGATGTAATGGCTATAAAAAAATCGAAAAATGGAGTATATTTGAATTTTTAGTTGGAAAAATTAATTGTTAAATTTTTATCTAAAAAAGTTCATTTTCAATATAAAAAATAATTTTCAACTGTAGAAATGAAAATTTCAACCAAGTAGATTAACTATCCACCAAAAAAGAATAATTTTTAAGAAAATACGTGAATTTTTCATCGATATTTTTCATTTTTAATGGAATTTTCAACCCAATAGTTGCCTCTTCAACCAAAAAGGTTGAAAATTACCAGAAAAAATAAATGAATTTTCAACCAAATAGATGAATTTTCAACTAAAAAACATACATTTTTAACAAAGTATAGAATAGTTTAATTTTTAGTTAGAGAAATAAGTTTTTAAGCAAATAAAATGAATTTCCAACTGAAAAACTGAATTTTTACCAAAAAGATTAAATTTGAATGTAAAAGAATCTCGATAAGAAATTGAGTTAAATTTTTAGTTTAAAAAATTAATTTTAAATAAGAAAAAACTATTTTTTAACCAAAGAAATTGAATAAAATACATGAATTTTAACTAAAAAGGTTAGTTCTCTACAAAAAAGGACAAACTTTCAACAAAATAGATAAATCTTTAACTGAAAAGGCTAAATTTTCAACAAAAAATATATTAGTTAAATTTTTAGATAGAGAAATAAGTTTTTCAGCAAATAACTTAAATTTCCGTAGAATTATTGAAATTTTCAAGTAAACAAATAAATTCTCTACCAAAAAGATCAAATGTCTATAGAAAAATTTCAAAACAAAATCGAGTTGACTTTTTAGTGGGAAAAGTTGTCATTAATATTGAATTCACTAGAGGAATTTCCTCGCTATTATAAGGAAACTTTTGTAAATCATGTACAACGTTCTCAAATAATATAAGATTTTCTGTGAAATCTATAAAAAAAATGTTGGAAAATGAACCAAGTTCTTTTTCTAAAGAAAAGGTAATTATTACGCGCATAGCACGCATAATTTTCTATTATTTTTATAAAGTAGCCCATGCAAAAGTTTGAAGTATTGAAAATTGAATAATTTAAAGTTTCAAGGTTAGAACATTTCAAATAAAAAATTATTCAATGTTTTTATTTACTTCTTACAAATTTATAAGCCCGCTGATTAACAAAATGTTACAATAACAAATTTCGATGAAACGGGGACCAGTTATTTTTTTGTACGGCCCTGAGGCACTTGTGCTTCAACTTTATAGCCGAGATTTTTTTCCCGATATTCTAAGTGTTAGGTTAGCCGTGAGGTTTAGTTGTTAGCGATAGAACGTGTTAAACCTAGCTTAGGTGGTTCGAAACTCGTCACAGCGTTTAAAAAATTAAAATCAACTGCTCTATGTAAAGCACAGTGTTTCTTTATCTTCTTAAAATCACCCCCGTAGATATTTGGAATCTGTGAACTGAAAATAATTGACATGTAGATATTTCCTAAAGTATATATAGTTTTTTTTAATCACCCCGTA